>WNWK01005291.1:60000-123395 GCA_009830355.1 Cherax destructor | reverse complement strand
CCAAGACAGCAATGCCTAAGGACGAAAAACAAAATAGATTACGGGATTTTTCAAAGTTTGAAACAAATTCCAGGGTTATTTAACACATACATCGGGAAAGGCCCCCCCCTGTTTCCCCCAAAACTCAGTTCGGTTTCCCTTTCCCAGAATGGACATAAATTGTTAGAAAACATTCAGCGTGAATGACTAAAGTAATAAAAGGGCATTAGAAATCTTCCACAAGAAAGATTGAAGACCCTAAAATTACATTCCTTTAAAGAGAATAGAGAATGATCGGGTATACAAGTGGAAAAGGGGTTATTAACAAAGGGGATATAAATAAGGTCTTGAGGATATCTCTCAAGAGAGAACCCGCAATAATGGATTCAAGTTAGATAAGTTTGATTTAGAAAGGATATAGGAAAGTATTGGTTGGAAATAGGGTGGTTGATGAGGGAACAGTCTGCCTAAGGGGTTATTGAAGCAGGACCTTGGGTAGTTTCAAATTTGGGTTGGTTAAATTAGGTAAAGAGGGTTGGTTTGGGGGACTCGGTGAGTGGGTAAAAATTTCAAAGCTTATTTCTTGGGTAGCTTTGAAAATTGGGTTGAGCAAATATTCTGTTATTGGGATGGATTGTGAAGGACCTGCCAAAAATATGGGCCAACAGGCCTGCTGGGTTTCCTCCTTTCTTTGTTCTTTGTTCTTTTTCAATAGTCGTTGCTAGGAATAAGATGGACAATTGAAGAAATTGAAAATCGGGTAATATTGATGTTTTTAATAATGAGACATGGTTTAATATAAAATTCGGGACTTGCCTGCCGAATGCACTTCAGGGTTTTAAATTGTTCCAAGTAGACAGAAGTATCGGGAAGGGGGTGGGGTGGCACTCTATGTCCGTGATCTTTTTAAATTTTGTATAAAAACGGGTATAAAGTCTAAATTACATATACAGAGTCTGTCTGGATGAATTTTCAGGGGGGTGTGAAAAATTAAAGGGGCGTGATTTCCGTCCTCCAAACTTAGATAGGGAACAAGGGGACTACTTTGGGGGGAAATTGTTAAGGCCACAAGGCACGATAATAGTAATTCTAGGGACTTTCTTTAGTCAGATTGATTGGAATTTTTTGGGCGGGGGAATTTGAAAACGGACTTTTTGAAGTAGTGGTGGACCTAATAACTCAGTGAAGACGTGTCTTGGCTCTCTGTGAATCGAACAAGATTTTCTCTTGAGCTACTCTACCAGCAGCTGAAGGAAGAACTGAGGGTAGCTAAGCGGGTACAGCACACTGAGGAAAACAAGAGGGTTGTAGTAATCCTCCTGGGAAATCCTCAAGCCAAAAAAAGGAACCTGGACAGTGGCCGGAATGCATGGACAAAGTTAAAGATCAAAGGATGGATGGAAGGTAGAATTAACGAAGAACCAGAAACCTGTTGTGGAAACATCAACCGATTCTCCGTGTTCCCGATGAATGTGAGTCGACTACAGGAACATCCAAGACACCAAGGAAGGTAAGAACATTGTTCTCGTTGGGGATGTAAATTGGTTATGGTGGGCTTTCTGCTTGAAAGAAGGGAGACAGAGGGTTTGCTTTCCTGGGGCTGGGATGGAGGATATTGTTGCCGTCTGGACGACATCATGAAGGTGGGCAATCCTATTATCAAATGACCTGTCGGGTAGGAAATGGGTGAGTCTTCTTTCCTCTGAAGAGGAACTTCCAAAACCCTTGCAAATCGAGGGTTGGAAGACCTTATTATCTCCTATTTACGTAACAGGTCCCAAGTACAGGAAGGGGAAATCTGGAATTGTTTGCATTTAACTTCCTAAAATCAATCCGGGCAAGTACCGTCCTTCTTGGCACTAGGATTAAGGGCGCATTCCAAGGTGAATTACAGGTACGATCACGCCATCGTCAAAAAATCTTATTTATTAACCTCTGCGACAGCGACTTGTGAATGGGCATTGAGCGGGGACATAAATTGGTCGGTACCAGGTTCAAGTGGATGATGGGACAATAAGTCCATAGATATTAACTTCTTTGATGTAGGAGCTGGTAACATGGTCGGTCAGGCTGTTTGCTTGTTGAAGTCTATCTTCTATAACATCGTAATCATAAAATTGGCACCCGCTGCTCACCACTTTCGTGGGTCTTGGGAGAGATATATAGGAGGTCAAAGATACCCTTGTTGGATGGTTACGGTATATTTACAGTAATTAGAGGAGAGTCCCGCACACCGTCTGTCCGCC
This sequence comes from Cherax destructor, assembly GCA_009830355.1. Lineage (NCBI taxonomy): Eukaryota > Metazoa > Arthropoda > Malacostraca > Decapoda > Parastacidae > Cherax > Cherax destructor. The sequence continues at coordinate 121,170 of WNWK01005291.1, read as the reverse complement.
TGTAGGTCTAACGTAGTGAGCAGTCTGCCTATGATAGGCTGTGTACATGGGTGAGCCTCTGACGTCAAAGGGGAATGCACGTCATTGAAACCACGTATAAAGATATACTAAACAAGTGTATCTATGATACTGGGCACGACATCAGTGCTGGAAAAACGATGTTGGCAAAGTAGGAGTGAGGACCTGACTAGCAGGTATAGTCGCAAAAAGACATAATTAGGAAGGGTGGGAACCCTGTCATATGGTATTTTGCCAAGGGAGGAGTTGGGGATGAATGGGTGTCCAGGGCAATTGGTGTCATGCTGGCTGGACAAACACTGTAAGGACAATGCAGTACCATTCATTTGCAACTGGGACCCTTCTATGGCCGAAATGACATTTTGCCAGGGATGGGGTTCCCCTTATCCAGGGCAGGTGTGGATTTTCCCTTTCAGCTCAGTTGGGGGGTGTTGTTAGGGCTTTTTAAAATAGGATTAGTTAGAGGTATGGGTTTAGAAATGGAAAATACTGAATGTCGAAATATATAGATCTAGGCTTTGATATAAAAATTCAATAACAAGGACAGTAATAGGTATAGTGGTAAAACAGAATGGAGCAGGAAGGGTAAAAGAGAAAGGAGGGTCTTTAAAAGTGTATTAACAATAGTCGTAGTGCTAGGAATAAGATGGACGATTTGAGATTAGTTGCAAGTGTAGGAACATTGATGTATTTAAGCACTGAACATAAGAACATAAGAAAGGAGGAACACTGCAGCAGGCCTGTTGGCCCATTCTAGGCAGGTCCTTCACATTCCATCCCACTAACAGAATATTTAGTCAACCCAATTTTCAATGCTACCCAAGAAATAAGCTTTGATAATTTTATTTACTCATGTGCAATTCCTACCAAATCCAACCCCTTTCACTCATGAATTTATCCAACATAAATTTAAAACTACCCAAGGTCCTTGCTTCAATAACCCTACTAGGCAGACTGTTCCACTCATCAACTACCCTATTTCCAAACCAATACTTTCCTATCAATCAATACTTTTCCTGTCAATCTGAAGAAGATGTCCTCTCTTGAGCTACTCTACCAGCAGCTGAAGGAAGAACTGAGGGTAAGCTAAGCTTGAGATACAGCGACTGACTGAGGAAAACAAGAGGATTCGTAGTAATCCTCCCTGTTGAGAACTCTCGCCAGGAAAGGAACCTGGACAGTGGCTAAAACGCATGGGACAAAGTTAAGGCTCAAGAGGACGGGTGGAGAGGTAGAAACAACGAAGACACAGGAGAATGTTGTGGAAACATCGAACCCATTCTCCGTGCTACCCGATGAATGTGAGTCGACTTCGGGAGCGTCACGACGAAAGACACAAAGGAAGGTAAAAACATTGTTGTTGTTGGGGACAGTCAGGTTAGGTACATGGATAGGGCTTTCTGTTTGATTGATAGGAGTAGGAGACAGAGGGTTTGCTTTCCTGGGGCTGGGATGGAGGATATTGTTAGCCGTCTGGACGACATCATGAGAGGTAATGGGAGCAATCCTATTATCTGTCTCAGTGCTGGAAAAATAAACACATAAGCAGTATAATGTGATCCTTTATTGACAACGTTTCGCCCACGCAGTGGCCTTTATCGAGTCACAGACAGATCTACCTGGAAAATGAGCAACATGGAGATATATATAGGGTACAGTCAGGTGGAGAATGCTGGGTCAGGTGGAGAAAGCTGCATGTGAGTCTTAAAAGTAGTGTGATAGTTGAAAACATAGTGTGACTTAAAGGACCTGCAGTGTACCATTCTTGAGTTCTAGGTGGGATAGCGTTGAAGAAGTTTCTTGGCAATAGGTTCAGCTATGTTGTAAACCGTTGTTCTGGTTGAAGTTGTTGGATATACAGATGAGTGATGATTCTAGGATTCTTCGGTATTGCGTGTTGTCTTCTGGCGATGAGTCTTGCGTTTCTGTAGTTGATTAAATGGTTGTGTAAATTTCGGTGTTGAACACAGGCATTTCTTGAGTCGTCAGATCTGCCTGCGTACTGGTGTTCTGAAATGCGTGTTTGTAGGTCTCGGATGTTCTCGCCAACGTATAATTTGCCGCAGCCATTACAAGGGATTGTGTATCCCCGCCGTGGATTGAAGCTTTTCCTGTCTGTTACTGGTAATGTCCAATGGTGGTGGATGTGGAGGTGGATACTCGGAATGAGGTCTTAGAAAAAAGTTGGAAACTTGTTTGGAAATGGAGTTGGTGGGAAAGGGCTATGTATCTCTTCTCAGCAGTGTCTTCTGGGTGTGTTGAAGATGTTTAATGCCCGTCGTCTGCAGTCTCTAATGAAGTGACGAGGATAGGGGAAGTTTGGAAAAAACTTGTTCAATGAGGGCATTCTTCCCTTTAAGGAACGTCTCAGTGCTGGAGGCAACGATGTTGGCAGACGTAGGAGTGAGGACCTGACTAGCAGGTTTAGGTCAGCACAGACATAATTAGAAGAAGGTGGGAACCCTGTCATATGTGTATTTTGCCAAGGAGAGGGGTTGGAAATGAATGGCTGTCCAGGGCAATTGGTGTCAATTGCTGGCTGACAAATACTGTAAGGAAAATTCAGTAACATTCATTGACAACTGGGACCTCTTCTATGGCAGAAATGACATGTATGCCAGGGATGGGGTTCACTTATCCAGGTCTGGGGTGGGGGCACTGGCAACTGCAGTGGAGGGAGCCGTTAGGGCTTTAAACTAGAAATAGTTAGTGGTATGGGTTTTGAGGGGGAAAACAGATAAGTCCCAGTGTAGTAATATTATAAGTTGTAGGAGAACTAGTAATAGGCAGAATAAGGTGGATAGTGGAAAGCTAGTGACACTAGATGACAAGGACAGTAATAGGTATAGTGGAAAAAAAGAGATGAGCAGGAAGGGTAAAGAGAAAGGAGGGTCTCTAAATATATATTACACCAATAGTCGTAGTGTTAGGAATAAGATGGACGAGTTGAGATTAGTTGCAAGTACGGGTAATATTGATGTTTTTGCAATAACTGAGACATGGTTTAATATGAAAAATCGGACTTGCCTGCCGAATGTCACATTCAGGGTTTTAAATTGTTCCAAGTAGACAGAAGTATCGGGAAAGGGGTGGGGTGGCACTCTATGTCCGTGATCATTTAAATTGTTGCATAAAAAGGGTATAAAGTCTGAATTAACACATACAGAGTCTGTCTGGATAGAATTTCAGAGGGGTGTGAAAAATTGATTTTAGGCGTGATTTACCGTCCTCCAAACTTAGATAGGGAACAAGGGAGACTACTTTGGGAGGAAATTGTCATGACACAAGACACGATAACGTAGTAATTTAGGGGACTTTAACTTTAGTCAGATTGATTGGAATTTCATGACAGGGAATTTAGGATCTAACGACTTTTTAGAAGTAGTTCAGAATTGCTTTTTGAAGCAGTTTGTAACAGAACCTACAAGGGGAAATAACCTACTTGACTTGGTTCTGGCAAGCAAGGAAACCCTTGTTAATAATTAGAAATTACAGAGGAACTCGGCTCAAGCGACCTCAAGTCCTTTAGCATTGAATGGATGTATGATAGTAGGGATAATTCAGTACATGGTCCCAGATTTTCGCTTAGCAGAACATAAGAACATAAGAATGGAGGAACACTGCAGAAGGCCTACTGGCCCATACAAGGCAGGTCCTTATCAAAACCACCACTACCTAAGAATTTATTCCCGTACTCACGACACAATCAAACCCAGCCCCTCCCACTCATATATTTGTCCAATCTCTTTTAAAGCCACCCAAGGTCCTAGCCTCTATCACTACTCGGAAGATTGTTCCACGCATCTACAACTCTGTTCGAAAACCAGTACTTGCCTATGTCCTTTCTAAATCTAAATTTATCCAATTTAAATCCGTTATTTCTGGTTCTTACTTGGTTCGATATCCTCAGTATTTTATTAATATCTCCTTTGTTTATGCCCATCATCCACTTGTACACCTCGATGATATCTCCCTCATTCTACGTCTCTCCAGAGAGTGGAGATTCAACGCTCTAAGTCTATCTTCATACGGGAGATTTCTTATACTGTAAATCATTTTAGTCATTCTTCTTTGTATGTTCTCCAATGAATCTATATCCATCCTGTAGTAAGGAGACCAAAACTGAGCTGCATAATCCAAATGAGGTCTCACTAGTGATGTATAGAGCTGTAAAATAACTTTTGGACTTCTGTTGCTTATACTTCTTGAAATAAATCCTAGTAATCTGTTAGCCTTATTGCGCACACTTAGGCACTGTTGTCTTGGCTTTAGATTTCTGCTTACCATGACTCCCAAGTCTTTTTCACATTCTGTATGATCAAGCTCAACTTCACCTAGTTTATAATTCGAGGGATATTTTCATTACCAACGACAAGCACCTTACACTTGTCCACATTGAACTTCATCTGCCACTTTTCAGACCAAGACATTAATTTATCCAAATCCTCCTGGAGTTCACTGTTATCCTCCTCAGAATGAATTATACGGCCTATTTTTGTATCATCAGCAAATTTACTCATGTCACTTGCAATTCCTTCATCAAGGTCATTAATGTAAATTATGAACAACAATGGGCCCAAAACTGATCCTTGTGGAACGCCACTAGTGACAAATCCCCATTCAGATTTGACCCCATTAATGGAAACTCTCTGCTTTCTATTGGTAAGCCATGCCTCTATCCATGCTAGAACTTTACCTCCTATACCATGAGCTGCCACCTTTCTTAAGAGTCTCTTGTGAGGTACTCTATCGAAGGCCTTACTGAAATCCAAGTAAACTATATCATATTCTTTATCACTGTCTACTGCCTCAAATGTTTTATTGAAAAACGTCAGTAAATTTGTCAGGCAGGAACGACCTCTCGTAAACCCATGCTGAGATTCATTAATCAAATTATGTTCTTCAAGGTGACTTCTGATAATATCAGCTATAATTGATTCTAATAATTTGCCTACTATAGACGTGAGGCTTATTGGACGGTAATTTGATGGAATGGACTTATCCCCTGATTTGAATATAGGAACTACATTAGCTATCTTCCACATCTCTGGCACAACACCAGTTAGGATGGACGTATTAAACACATTCGTTAATGGCTGACTAAGTTCCATTTGCATTCTTTAAGTACCCTGGAAAACAACTCGTCGGGTCCCGGGACTTATTTTGCTTCAGTTTATCTATCTGTTTGATAACCATGTCCCTCGTGACAGTAATATTAGTTAATTTGAATTCTTCAGGAACTGAATAATTGTTAATTTCTGGAATCTCATTTACGTCTTCTTGTGTAAAGACTGACAAAAATAGTCATTAAATAGAGAACACATTTCCAGTTCGTTATCCGTCAGCTGTCCATTCCCAATTTTCAGAGGTCCTACCTTTCCTCACCTTCGTCCTGTACACTGAAAGAACCTTTTGGATTAGTCTTTGATTCATTAGCAATTTAATCTCATAGTCACGTTTAGCCTTTCTAATCCCCTTTTTACTTCTCTTTTCAACTGAACATATTGGTCAATAAGGTTAACATCTCCTCTTTTGATGCGCCTATAAATTCCTCTTTTCTCCCCTAATAAATGTTTTAGCCGACGAGTTGGTAAATTAGACACATATGCAACACTTGGGTATCTTTATTGAGGAAACGTTTCGCCACACAGTGGCTTCATCAGTCCATACAAAGGAGAATCGTGAAGAACAGGAGGAGTGTGAGGTTTCAGGCCCTCAATCTTGAGACGATGTTGTCAGTCCATCAATCTTGAACAGAATAACAGCATATGAGCAGAAGGAGCTTATATACTGAATCAAGATGCCTCCCACTGAATCAAGATACCCCCTATTGAGCAACTTTACCAGCAGCTTAAGGAGGAATTGAGGGTAGCGAAGCTTGAGATACGGCGATTGACGGAGGAAAACAAGAGGATTCGTAGTAGTCCTCCTGTTGTGAGTCCTCAGGTCAAGAAGGGAACCTGGGCAGTGGCCGGACAGCATGGGACGAAGTTGAAGATCAAGAAGACGAATGGAGAGGTAGTAACGACGAAGAAGAAAGAGACTGCTGTGGAAACTTCGAACTCCTTCTCTGTGCTTCCAGACGAATGTGAGTCGACTACTGGGAACGTCACGACGAACTGTACCAAGGAAGGTAAAAACATTGTTGTTGTTGGGGATAGCCAAGTTAGATATATGGATAGGGCCTTCTGCTTGAAAGATAGGAGTAGGAGACAGAGGGTTTGCTTTCCTGGGGCTGGGATGGAAGACATTGTTACCCGGCTTGACAACATCATGCATGGTAATGGGATCAATCCTATTATCTGCCTCAGTGCTGGAGGCAATGATGTATCCAAGCGTAGAAGTGAGGATTTAGTTAGTAGGTAAAGGCAGCAATAGACATCATTAGGAAGAAGGGAGGGAGCCCTGTTATATGTGGCATTTTGCCAAGAAGGGGTGTTGGAAATGAATGGCTGTCCAGAGCGATTGGTATAAATTGCTGGCTGGACAAACACTGTAAGGATAATGCAGTCCCATTCATTGACAACTGGGACCACTTCTATGGCCGAAATGACATGTATGCCAGGGATGGGGTTCACTTATCCAGGGCAGGTGTAGAATTTCTCTCTAGCTCAGTTGAGGATGTTGTTAGGGCTTTAAACTAGGATTAGTTAGAGGTATGGGTTTAGGAATGGTAAATAATGAGGGCCAAAATATTGATTCAGGCTTTGATATCATAAATCATAACAATAACAGTAATCGAGTGACACAGGGTAATATAGTAACAGAAATTGTGTAAAACAAAAGCTGAAAAAGGTTCACAAGAAGATACATATCAATGTATTTTATACTAACTGTCGAAGCGCCAGAAATAAAATTAACGAATTACGTTTGGTAGCATGTGCTGGGAACTTTGATGTCATTGCAATAACTGAAACATGGTATAATACCAAGAGTCGGGATATGATTGCTGAGTGTCATATTCAGGGTTTAAGTTGTTCCATGTAGATAGATATAATGGGAAAGGGGTGGAGTTGCATTGTATGTACGAGAAAATATAAATTGCTGCATAAAAACAGGCATAAAATAGATGGATCATTAACAGAATCTGTTTGGGTAGAGTTTCTAGAAGGTCAAGAAAAACTGATTCTAGGTGTAATATACCGACCTCCAGGCTTGGATCACGATAGAGGGAGACTTCTTTGGGACGAAATTGTTAGGGCTTCTAGGCACAATAACGTAGTGATAGTAGGGATTTTAACTTTAGTCAAATTGACTGGACTTCTTTGACCGGTAATCTGGAGTCCAGTGACTTTATGGAAGTAGTTCATGACTGTTTTCTGAAGCAGTGTGTGACGGAGCCTACCAGAGGTAATAATTTGCTCGACCTAGTCTTGTCAAATAAAGAAACTCTTGTAAATAATCTGGAGATCACTGAAGAGCTTGGAGCTAGTGATCACAAATCCATTACTTTTAATATTACATGGGAGTACGAGAATAGGGATAATACGGTAAAAGTTCCTGATTTTCGTTCTGCCGATTATATTGGACTTAGGGAACACCTGTCTAATCTCGACTGGGGTAATCTAGCTAACGATTACGATGGGATCTGCGTTTATGATTTTTTTCTTAATAATGTACAATGTGCACAGAGTATGTTTATTCCCAGAGAGAATTTAGGTCAAATAATAACGATCCCAAATGGATTAACAGGAGGCTAAAACATTTATTAGGGGAGAAAAGAGGAATTTATAGGCGCATCAAAAGAGGAGATGTTAACCTTATTGACCAATATGTTCAGTTGAAAGAGAAGTAAAAAGGGGATTAGAAAGGCTAAACGTGACTATGAGATTAAGGTTGCTAATGAATCAAAGACTAATCCAAAAGGGTTCTTTCAAGTGTACAGGACGAAGGTGAGGGAAAAGGTAGGACCTCTGAAAATTGGGAATGGACAGCTGACGGATAACGAACTGGAAATGTGTTCTCTATTTAATGACTATTTTTTGTCAGTCTTTACACACGAAGACGTAAATGAGATTCCAGAAATTAACAATTATTCAGTTCCTGAAGAATTCAAATTAACTAATATTATTGTCACGAGAGATATGGTTATCAAACAGATAGATAAACTGAAGCAAAATAAGTCCCCGGGACCCGACGAGTTGTTTTCCAGGGTACTTAAAGAATGCAAAATGGAACTTAGTCAGCCATTAACGAATGTGTTTAATACGTCCATCCTAACTGGTGTTGTGCCAGAGATGTGGAAGATAGCTAATGTAGTTCCTATATTCAAATCAGGGGATAAGTCCATTCCATCAAATTACCGTCCAATAAGCCTCACGACTATAGTAGGCAAATTATTAGAATCAATTATAGCTGATATTATCAGAAGTCACCTTGAAGAACATAATTTGATTAATGAATCTCAGCATGGGTTTACGAGAGGTCGTTCATGCCTGACAAATTTACTGACGTTTTTCAATAAAACATTTGAGGCAGTAGACAGTGATAAAGAATATGATATAGTTTACTTGGATTTCAGTAAGGCCTTCGATAGAGTACCTCACAAGAGACTCTTAAGAAAGGTGGCAGCTCATGGTATAGGAGGTAAAGTTCTAGCATGGATAGAGGCATGGCTTACCAATAGAAAGCAGAGAGTTTCCATTAATGGGTCAAATCTGAATGGGGATTTGTCACTAGTGGCGTTCCACAAGGATCAGTTTTGGGCCCATTGTTGTTCATAATTTACATAATGACCTTGATGAAGGAATTGCAAGTGACATGAGTAAATTTGCTGATGATACAAAAATAGGCCGTATAATTCATTCTGAGGAGGATAACAGTGAACTCCAGGAGGATTTGGATAAATTAATGTCTTGGTCTGAAAAGTGGCAGATGAAGTTCAATGTGGACAAGTGTAAGGTGCTTGTCGTTGGTAATGAAAATATCCCTCGAATTTATAAACTAGGTGAAGTTGAGCTTGATCATACAGAATGTGAAAAGACTTGGGAGTCATGGTAAGCAGAAATCTAAAGCCAAGACAACAGTGCCTAAGTGTGCGCAATAAGGCTAACAGATTACTAGGATTTATTTCAAGAAGTATAAGCAACAGAAGTCCAAAAGTTATTTTACAGCTCTATACATCACTAGTGAGACCTCATTTGGATTATGCAGCTCAGTTTTGGTCTCCTTACTACAGGATGGATATAGATTCATTGGAGAACATACAAAGAAGAATGACTAAAATGATTTACAGTATAAGAAATCTCCCGTATGAAGATAGACTTAGAGCGTTGAATCTCCACTCTCTGGAGAGACGTAGAATGAGGGGAGATATCATCGAGGTGTACAAGTGGATGATGGGCATAAACAAAGGAGATATTAATAAAATACTGAGGATATCGAACCAAGTAAGAACCAGAAATAACGGATTTAAATTGGATAAATTTAGATTTAGAAAGGACATAGGCAAGTACTGGTTTTCGAACAGAGTTGTAGATGCGTGGAACAATCTTCCGAGTACTGTGATAGATTCTAGGACCTTGGGTGGCTTTAAAAAGAGATTGGACAAATATATGAGTGGGAGGGGATGGGTTTGATTAGTGTCGTGAGTACAGGAGTAAATTCTTAGGTAGTGGTGGTTTTGATAAGGACCTGCCTTGTATGGGCCAGTAGGCCTTCTGCAGTGTTCCTCCATTCTTATGTTCTTATACTGTAGACAGGAGAGGTGCAGCAGTTGTAGGAGGTGTCACATTTGTTCAATGTGGAAGTAGGTCGTGCCCAAGGAATAGGCAAGCGAAGAAATCCCTGTATTAAGATCCAAATTTGCAGTGTCAGAAGTGTAGAATGGTTCAAGAAGATGAGTGTAATGACAATATAACACTTGGGTATTTTATTGGAAACTTGCACACGTGGTATCAGTCCTCAAGAGTATCGTGAAACAGGAGAGTGTAGGTTGTCACCTAATCTTGAGACATGTTGTCAGTCCATCAATCTTGATAGAATAACAGCATATGAGCAGAGGACCTATATACTGTAGACAGAGAGGTGCAGCGTAGTAGAGTGTCACATTTGTTCAATGTGGGAAGTAGTCGGGCCAAGGAATAGGCAAGCGAAGAAATCCCTGTATTAAGATACCAAGATGTTGCAGTGTCAGACAGGATGTGAATGAATGGTTCAGAGAACCGACGAGTTGGTAAATTAGACACATATGCAACACTTGGGTATCTTTATCACACTCCTCCTGTTCTTCACGATTCTCCTTTGTATTGACTGATGAAGCCACTGTGTGGCGAAACGTTTCCTCAATAAAGATACCCAAGTGTTGCATATGTGTCTAATTTACCAACTCGTCGGTTCTCTGAACCATTCATTCACATCCTGTCTGACACTGCAACTTCTTGGTATCTTAATACAGGGATTTCTTCGCTTGCCTATTCCTTGGGCACGACCTACTTCCACATTGAACAAATGTGACACCTCCTACTACTGCTGCACCTCTCCTGTCTACAGTATATAAGGTTCCTCTGCTCATATTCTGTTATTCTATTCAAGATTGATGGACTGACAACATCGTCTCAAGATTGAGGGCCTGACAACCTCACACTCCTCCTGTTCTTCACGATTCTCCTTTGTATGGACTGATGAAGCCACTGTGTGGCGAAACGTTTCCTCAATAAAGATACCCAAGTGTTGCATATGTGTCTAATTTACCAGCAGTTGTATACTAAGGTACGTAATCTTCAAGATATATCCCGTAGTTGTTGCTATTTCATTGTGAAGGAAGTTAGTTTTCGGACAATGAGATGTCCTCAGGCTGGGAGACACAAGACTAATGATGAATTTTAACATAAGAACATAAGAAAGGAGGAACACTGCAGCAGGCCTGTTGGCCCATACTAGGCAGGTCCTTCACAATCCGTCCCACTAACAGAATATTTGCTCAACCCAATTTTCAATGCTACCCAAGAAATAAGCTTTGACAATTCTGTAATAATATTGGTAGAATTACCGACAATATGTTAGTAAAGGACACAATGCAACTAATGTGACATTTATTGTGGCAAGCTTTGCTCTCCAGGAGCTTTCTCAGCCGTTACGAGAAAGCTCCTGGAGAGCGAAACGTTGCCACAATAAAATGTCACATTAGTTGCATTTGTGTCCTTTTATTTGACAATTCTACCCACTCATGCGCGAGTCCCACTCAAACCCAACCCCTCTCACTCATGAATTTATCCAACCTAAATTTGAAACTACCCAAGGTCCTAGCTTCAATAACCCTACTAGGCAGACTGTTCCACTCATCAACTACCCTATTTCCAAACCAATACTTTCCTATATCCTTTCTAAATCTAAACTTATCTAACTTGAATCCATTATTGCGGGTTCTCTCTTGGAGAGATATCCTCAAGACCTTATTTATATCCCCTTTGTTAATACCCATTTTCCACTTGTATACCTCGATCATGTCTCCCCTCATTCTACGTCTTACAAGTGAATGTAATTTTAGGGTCTTCAATCTTTCTTCGTAAGGAAGATTTCTAATGCTATGTATTAATTTAGTCATTCTACGCTGAATGTTTTCTAACGAATTTATGTCCATTCTGTAATATGGAGACCAGAACTGAGCTGCGTAATCTAGGTGAGGCCTTACTAATGATGTATAAAGCTGTAATATAACCTCTGGACTTCTGTTGTTAACACTTCTTGATAAAAATCCCAGTAATCTATTTGCCTTATTACGTACGCTTAGGCATTGCTGTCTTGGTTTAAGGTTGCTGCTTACCATCACCCCAAGTCCTTCTCGCAATCTGTATGGCTAAGTTCTACGTTATTTAACTTATAAGTGCTTGGGTTATGGACACTCCCGAGCTTCAGAACCTTGCATTTATCTACATTGAATTGCATCTGCCACTTTTCTGACCACGAATTAAGTTTGTCTAAATCTTCCTGAAGTTCTATGACGTCTATGTTTGAATCAATTATCCTACCTATCTTCGTGTCGTCGGCGAATTTGCTCATATCACTAGTAATTCCCTCATCAAGGTCATTGATATATATTATAAATAACAATGGGCCTAAGACTGATCCCTGTGGAACACCACTTGTTACAAGTCCCCATTCGGATTTAACCCCATTTATGCACACTCTCTGCTTCCTATTGGTGAGCCATGACTCGATCCATGACAGCACTTTTCCCCCAATGCCATGAGCTGCCACTTTCTTTAACAGTCTCTGGTGCGGTACTCTATCAAAAGCCTTACTAAAGTCTAAATAAACAATATCGAATTCTTTATTGTGATCAACAGCTTCAAAAGCTTTACTGAAGAAGGTTAATAAATTAGATAGGCAGGAACGGCCCTCGTGAATCCATGCTGGGTATCATTAATCAAATTATGGTTATCTAGATGGCTTCTAATAATATCAGCTATAATTGACTCTAGTAATTTGCCTACAATTGAGGTCAGGCTTATTGGGCGGTAATTTGACGGTAGTGACTTGTCCCCTGCTTTAAAAATAGGAATTACATTAGCCATCTTCCACATATCAGACACTACACCTGTTTGAAGAGATAAATTAAAAATGTTAGATATTGGTTCACAGAGTTCCATTTTGCATTCCTTAAGAACCCTTGCAAAAAGCTCATCAGGACCCGGCGATTTATTTTGTTTCAGTCGGTCCAGCTGTTTCATAACCATTTCGCTAGTGACTGTGATATTACATAATTTATCTTCTTCTGGGCCTCTGTAAAAATTAATTACTGGGATATTATTAATGTCTTCCTGTGTGAAAACCGAGAGAAAATAATTATTAAAAATAGAGCACATATCATTCTCCTTGTCAGTAAGATGCCCAAAGTTATTTTTAAGGGGACCTATCTTATCCCTAACTTTTGTTCTATAAACCTGGAAAAACTTTTGGGTTAGTTTTGAATCCCTAGCAACTTTAATTTCATAGTCCCGTTTAGCTTTTCTTATTCCCTTTTAACGTCCCTCTTAATGTCAGTATACTGATTTATAAGATGACCCTCACCTCTTTTATGCGCCTATAAATTCCTTTCTTCTCCCTAAAAGATATTTGAGCCTATTATTCATCCATTTTGGGTCATTTCTACTTGATCTAATTTCTTTATACGGGATAAATGTTCTTTGGGCAGCCTGTATAGTGTTAAGAAAACTGTCATATTGATACCTCTCTTCTTCACCCCAGTCCACAGTTGATAAGTGTTCTCTAAGTCCATTATAATCTGCTAAGCGAAAATCTGGGACCATTACTGAATTATCCTACTATCATACATCCATTCAATGCTAAAGGTAATTGACTTGTGGTCGCTTGAGCCGAGTTCCTCTGTAATTTCTAAATTATTAACAAGGGTTTCCTTGCTTGCCAGAACCAAGTCAAGTAGGTTATTTTCCTTGTAGGTTCTGTTACAAACTGCTTCAAAAAGCAATCCTGAACTACTTCTAAAAAGTCGTTAGATTCTAAATTCCCTGTCATGAAATTCCAATCAATCTGACTAAAGTTAAAGTCCCCTAGAATTACTACGTTATCGTGTCTTGTGGCCTTAACAATTTCCTCCCAAAGTAGTCTCCCTTGTTCCCTATCTAAGTTTGGAGGACGGTAAATCACGCCTAAAATCAATTTTTCACACCCCTCTGAAAATTCTATCCAGACAGACTCTGTATGTGTTAATTCAGACTTTATACCCGTTTTTATGCAACAATTTAAATGATCACGGACATAGAGTGCCACCCCACCCCTTTCCCGATACTTCTGTCTACTTGGAACAATTTAAAACCCTGAATGTGACATTCGGCAGGCAAGTCCCGATTTTTCATATTAAACCATGTCTCAGTTATTGCAAAAACATCAATATTACCCGTACTTGCAACTAATCTCAACTCGTCCATCTTATTCCTAGCACTACGTCTATTGGTGTAATATATATTTAGAGACCCTCCTTTCTCTTTACCCTTCCTGCTCATCTCTGTTTTTCCACTATACCTATTACTGTCCTTGTCATCTAGTGTCACTAGCTTTCCACTATCCACCTTATTCTGCCTATTACTAGTTCTCCTACAACTTATAATATTACTACACTGGGACTTCTCTGTTTTCCCCCCAAAACCCATACCATTAACTATTTCTAGTTTAAAGCCCTAACAGCTCCCTCCACTGCAGTTGCCAGTGCCCCCACCCCAGACCTGGATAAGTGAACCCCATCCCTGGCATACATGTCATTTCTGCCATAGAAGAGGTCCCAGTTGTCAATGAATGTTACTGAATTTTCCTTACAGTATTTGTCCAGCCAGCAATTGACACCAATTGCCCTGGACAGCCATTCATTTCCAACTCCTCTCCTTGCAAAATACCACATATGACAGGGTTCCCACCCTTCTTCCTAATTATGTCTATTGCTGACCTAAACCTGCTAGTCAGGTCCTCACTCCTACGTCTGCCAACATCGTTGCCTCCAGCACTGAGACAGATAATAGGATTGCTCCCATTACCTCTCATGATGTCGTCCAGACGGCTAACAATATCCTCCATCCCAGCCCCAGGAAAGCAAACCCTCTGTCTCCTACTCCTATCAATCAAACAGAAAGCCCTATCCATGTACCTAACCTGACTGTCCCCAACAACAACAATGTTTTTACCTTCCTTTGTGTCTTTCGTCGTGACGCTCCCAGAAGTCGACTCACATTCATCGGGTAGCACGGAGAATGGGTTCGATGTTTCCACAACATTCTCCTGGGTCTTCGTTGTTTCTACCTCTCCACCCGTCCTCTTGAGCCTTAACTTTGTCCCATGCGTTTTAGCCACTGTCCAGGTTCCTTTCCTGGCTTGAGGATTCTCAACAGGAGGATTACTACGAATCCTCTTGTTTTCCTCAGTCAGTCGCTGTATCTCAAGCTTAGCTACCCTCAGTTCTTCCTTCAGCTGCTGGTAGAGTAGCTCAAGAGAGGACATCTTCTTCAGATTGACAGAGAGCACACAAGACACGTCTTCACTAACCGCGTCCGGGGCATAGAAGACAGAAGTATTGGAATAAGACGCTAGATGTCAGACTGCACAAGATTTAGAACAGGTAATAAGACAGAAAATTCTAGAGCGATATTAAATTAATATCAGCGCATCTACGTAGTACTAAAGTCCAATGTATTTAGTAGCCAAGGCTTCCATTATCCATCTGGTTTGTGAGGCGCTTAGAATATTTTATTGTTTGTTTATTATCAAATTATTGTAAACTTATCTAAAATGTATATTAGGTAAAAGGACAAGTGCAACTAATGAGACATTTTATTGTGGCAACGTTTCGCTCTCCAGGAGCTTTATCAAGCTGTTACAAACAATACATGGACACAGAGGGTATATACAGGGTATATACAGGGTTAGAATGAGGTGTGGAAAAAGACATTTATTAAAGGAAACGTTTCGCCACTAAGTGGTTGCTTCAGTCCAGTACAAAGCAGAGAGGTGTAAGGAGAGGAGGAGTTTGAGGTAATCAGTCCCTCGGCCTGGAATAAGAACATAAGAATGGAGGAACACTGCAGAAGGCCTACTGGCCCATACAAGGCAGGTCCTTATCAAAACCACCACTACCTAAGAATTTATTCCCGTACTCACGACACAAATCAAACCCAGCCCCTCCCACTCATATATTTGTCCAATCTCTTTTTAAAGCCACCCAAGGTCCTAGCCTCTATCACAGTACTCGGAAGATTGTTCCACGCATCTACAACTCTGTTCGAAAACCAGTACTTGCCTATGTCCTTTCTAAATCTAAATTTATCCAATTTAAATCCGTTATTTCTGGTTCTTACTTGGTTCGATATCCTCAGTATTTTATTAATATCTCCTTTGTTTATGCCCATCATCCACTTGTACACCTCGATGATATCTCCCCTCAATCTACGTCTCTCCAGAGAGTGGAGATTCAACGCTCTAAGTCTATCTTCATACGGGAGATTTCTTATACTGTAAATCATTTTAGTCATTCTTCTTTGTATGTTCTCCAATGAATCTATATCCATCCTGTAGTAAGGAGACCAAAACTGAGCTGCATAATCCAAATGAGGTCTCACTAGTGATGTATAGAGCTGTAAAATAACTTTTGGACTTCTGTTGCTTATACTTCTATTCTGAATCGATGTGTTCAGTCCATCACTCTTGTAGAAAGCACAGCATATGGCCGGAGAAGTGGCTTATATACTGTAGTGACGTGAGTCGAAGCAGGAGCAGTTTATTGTATTGATTTTTGCCAATACTCCAGAGATGATGAAGCTGCCTTTGTTTTGCTTGATTATGTTAGAAACGGCGATTAATCTCTGAAGTATTAGCAAAAATCCTCCACAAAACAATAAACCCTTTCATCACAGTCACTGCTGCTACTGAAGAAATGGTATGAGGAAAAGGACACTTATGTACAGTATTTATTAAAGGAAACAAACCATACCACGGGTGGGGTTAGAACCCGCGATCAGTCTCTCTCTGATCGCGGGTTCTAATCCCACCCGTGGTATGGTTGGTTTGTAATCGTGTCATTACGATTTCATGGGTCATTAAAGGAAACATTTCGCCACGAGTGGCTTCTTCAGTCCTAATTAGGACTGTAGAAGCCACTCGTGGCGACACGTTTCCTTTAATAAATGTCCAGAACTGTGTCTTTTTTTCACTGCTGCTAATACTACACAAGAACATAACAGAGGAGGAACACTGAAACAGACCTTCTCGAATCCAACCTCCAACATAAATATTTGCCTGACCTATTTTTATTCTACCCAAGTAACAGCTTTTATAACCTTTTACTCATGTGCAAGTTGACTGTTCTACCTTATTGTATTACTACTACTACTACAACTAATATTACTACTACTACAACTAATATTACTACTACTACCACTAGTATTACACCTCACTCTAAGCCTATATATACCCTCTGTGTCCATGTATTGTTTGTAACGGCTTGACAAAGCTCCTGGAGAGCGAAACGTTGCCACAATAAAATGTCACATTAGTTGCATTTGTGTTAGGTAAGTTTTGTAAGGTTCTTCTGGTACAAAATTATTATTTTTTACATTAACATAAAAATATATATATATATATATATATATATATATCTTCAAACGTATAAGATAAAATTTTAGAAAGGACTTAATTTTAAATCAGTTCTTGCTAATTGACCAATTTTACCTATTCGGTACGAATAGGAAGCCGGTGTTAGCGCCGCCGTGACTTCACAATGACATTCAAGTCGTTTTTTTTTAGATCTAATTATCTGGATCTGAGGTACTGCTGAATTTAGACTGTACTATAATAACTCACATCTAACATTTTTTTCTTCGATCGTTCATAAAGACTTGTACAAAAGTGCTAGAAAACGGAGTGTTATTAGAATAGGTTGCAATATGTGACGTCACTGCCTGAATTAGCAATTGCAATCTGACTTCAGTTGTCGTCAACGCTTTAATGGCCGACCGCAAGTACACGTACTAATACATAATTGGTGATTATACTGAACTTGCAGATAAAGCTTATGCAGATTATGTCCTTAATTTCAGCATGAAATTATGAACATAACCTGCTTATTACTAATTAAATAGCAGGAAACAGTTTGTGAGGACTAATGATCATGGACAAAAATTTACAAATATTGCAGAATTGTCTTTCATAAATGTCTGTTGATGGTTCCTGGTTCCTGGTTCCTGTTGTGTTTGTGTTAATGCTAGTGTTGACTGTGTTACCATGTTGTGTTGTTGTTAAGACCAGTGTGTTGACTGGTTGTGTTGCCATGTTGTGTTGTTAATACCAGTGTTGACTAGTTGTATTACCATGTTGTGTTGGTGTTAATGCTAGTGTTGACTGTGTTACCATGTTGTGTTGTTGTTAGGACCAGTGTGTTGACTGGCGGAGACTAGTGCTCATTAATTGGTTGACATTATGTATTCTTCATAACTGGGAAATCTGTGTAATATATCTAAATATATATATTCTGTAAAAGTTTACATAAATATGGTTATTTATTTAAGATTTTTCGCCATTTTTAGAAAGATTATTTTAGGCTACTTCGTTAGGGTTGCGTAAAATACGGCCTATAAAAAAAATCATACCACGGGTGTCATTACGTGTCATTACGATTTCGTGAGTCATGTTGACGGCCTATAAATTAAATTTTCTTCGTTTATACTTCACTGACAAAAAAAAAATTAAAACGACATGACGGAATGAATAATTTTGGATTTTAAAGTATTGTATAACTTGCTTTTCAGTGATTTCGTTGGTAAGATTCTTGAGGTGATCCCTGTTCTTGATGCAACAGCTGGCAGGCTCCCTCAGAACTTTGTGTTTGTGTTTCTCTCTTCTAATTAACTGAGTGTTTCCTGGTGTAGGTCTCAGTCTTCCGATTGGCGAAAGTTTGTTTGCTTTTGTGCTACTGCCACTAATTGGATAGGATTCTACTTATGTGTTATGATGCATTTGTATTATTCTCATAGTTTTACTTAGGCATATTTCGCGACTTGTTAATGGTCCAGGACTTAACACGTTATTCAGTTTCTATTTGCAACCTGAGGTGTTAATTGTGAAATGTTCGAGCCATGGTATTGTGGCTTTTATACACTGGTGTTTCTGCGGCAGTGCATCGGCGGATAAATACAGCCTTCATGGTGCCGTCTGTTGTAGATACACGGGGTAAAACAGTGTAGAAAGTGGTTAATAACATCAAGAGAAGCCTCGCTGCAACCCGTTTCCTGTCATAAATGGAATCTTACCCCGTCGTGAGGACTCTGTCATCCACAAACATCCAAATGAAGGCACCGCACCATTACTACCTCGGACTAGTGTCAAAAACATGCCCACAGCTATTGCTTCAACATAGTCTTGCACCACGAGTGATACTCGTGTGGATTTCGACGCTTCTTGCTACTGTTCCGTCACTGCGTTGCCAAATTTAAAGCAAACTTTTCTTTTTTGAAGCTAAATATGTGTTGGTGTAGTTTTAAAACTAAAAAATAGAGGCATTTGTAAATCGAAAAAAAGCGTTAAAACTGACGCTGGGAACCACGTATGAAAATTAACGTAGTAAAATGAGGACAGCTGGGATATATACACATTATCAGGTGCATATCTCTGACTGTATATATACTGAGATTTCAATACGTACCAGTCAAGTATTCTTGACTGGTGGTGAAAAGGTAACTTGCAGCTTTAAATATCCTCGTGTAGTTGATAGACTTTAAGTGGCATTAACCAACCAATAAGGAGAGGTTCGTGTGAGACACTAGTCCTCGAGGGTGCTGTCAGCTTTTGTAAGCCTCAAAAACCAGCCAAATTTAAACGTTCACAATGTTTCAGCGTCGTCTCTACCGGACACTTGCGTGATAATGTTTTGAAAGAGTTAGGCAATAAACGCATTAGGTAAACTAAGAATTCAAGAACAAAGATCTTGCTAGCCAAACATTACTATCCAAATAGGAAGTATCAGCTTCATTCTGTGTTTGCGCTCTACCTATGAGAAGGTGGATGATGAATACGTATGTATAAGGAAGTGTTTATTTCCTGGAGAAGGATTAAAGGAAATTGTATGTATAATAATAATAACCTGACTATTTCCACATAGTGTCAGAAGACATTTTATACAGCTGCTTCCGGGAGAAATATTAGTTATTTTCCAGTTAAAAAAGTTTCTTGCAATATGTGTAAGACGATGGTGCAGCAGTTGAGACAAGCAGTTAATTAGCGGGGTGTCATTACTGTGGACACACTGTTGCTGCTCCTTGTTGCCTTAGCTCACGGAACACTGACACCTCATACTGCTTCATTCTTATCCTTGTTTCCTTATTACTGCTTCTTTCTTATCCTTGTTTCCACTGACACCTATAAGGTGTCAGTGTTCCGTGAAATAAGGAAATAAGGATAAGAAAGAAGCAGTATAAGGTGTCAGTGTTCCGTGAAATAAGGCAACAGGGCTGGCCGGCGTGGCTGGGCGTGTGGCGGGCTAACTGCGGGATTTTCAAGGATAATTCGTGATCAAAGAGGCTGACCAGGTCAAGACTGAACAGGACTCAGTGTGAATACTTTAGGAAGATTCCAGTGCAGCGAGAAGACATTCCAGTGCATAGTTTCAACGTAAATAATGGAAGTGTTGCGCAGTTTGTGAAGGTTGATGAGTGGTGGTAGTGGTGGTTGCCCCGGACCCATTGTGCGTGAGTGCCAGCCACGTATATAAGAAAACAAACAAATTTTATTTCATTACAATTTTACATAGATATTTATAATTACAATCATAAACTGAAGTGCAAGGAGAGCCACTGACATTAAGGGCATTAAGGGCAGCTTAATCTAATGACTTATAGACTATGTACATAATATTAGAGAAATTGATTGAGTTTATTCTAGTTATATATTTGGTTGTTCAAATTACAATATGATGATATTACACTGTTCAAATTACAATATGATGATATTACATTGTAACAAGTGTTTAGGAGGATGGTAATATAATAGTAAAAATTAAGATTATCTTAAGGAAAATAACATTGAGCATTTTTGAAAGTAATTCATAGTATGAGTATTTAGTTTAGGATGAGTAGGTGGTTTTTGAGAAGAGTCTTAAATTGATTTTCAGACAAGGTTATCTTAGTATTTACTGGTAATGAATTCCAGATTCTGGGGCCCTTTATGTGCATAGAATTTTTACATAGGTTGATATGGACTCGGGGTATATCAAAAAGTGATCTGTGTCTTGTGTTGTGGTCATGGGTCCTTTTAAAGTTGGTGAGGAGAATTTTGAGCGGAGGGTTTATATTAGAGTGTAGAGTTTTATGTATGTAGTAGGCACAAGAATAAGTGTGAATGTTCTTTACGGTGAGTAGTTTTAGGTGGAGTATGCTGTCTAGAGTGGGAATTTGTTATCATTCTGACTGCAGCCTTTTGCTGGGTTATGAGTGGTCTAAGGTGATTTAATGTTGTTGATCCCCATGCACAGATTCCATAGGTGAGATAAGGGTAGATAAGTGAATGATATAGTGCAGTGAGCGTCGATGCAGCACTGCATGCCTTCCTGCGTCTGGACACATACTGCAACCCGGGAGACATAGCTGTGGCTGAGCTGTGTCGTAACAGGGTACGGTCTCCTCTGGTAGGTGAAGCAGACATCGTAGTAGTTGCTGCAGGGTTCACTCAACCTGGGGCACAACCTGCTGGTGCCCTCGAGTGAGGCGTCGTCAGTAGTCGGAACTGGGCAGGACTTCTGCAGGCAAGCGACTCAGAAAGACATTCCTCGACTGGTACTGTCGCTGGAGCTGTTGCTGCTGGCGAGTGTGAAGTGAGTTGTGACAGGGACGACTCGACAAAACATCTGGAGGTCGTAACAGCATACACCATACTGCAGTGAGTGGGCTAGCAGTCAAAGTGACATCAACTTTGTGCAGGCTGCTCACTGAAGCTGTGACATGAGGCTGACAGTCGCCTGCTGACAGGCTTAACTGCGGCTTGACGAGTGTCATCTTTCGACAGTTGAAGTTACAGCAGAGGGCAGACTAAGCATCCCCAGACTGGTCATCTACAATAACTGTCTCTGATGGTCAGACGGTGAAGTGGAACGGTCTCGATGGGAGGACCAGTCTCGATGGGAGAATCGTCGCGGTACGATTCAGCAAGGCATCTATGAGCGGCGAACAATAAAGAGCTTTCTGTACAAGGGGCTCGGACGCTCATAACTGACGCCTGTACTTGACAAATGTCAGCTGTCAAGCGCGTGGGACGCAGGGTCACACCTAGTGACAAAGTAACACACAGGTGCTACTTAGGACACACGAGAAACTGCACACACATACTACATGCAGTACAACATGGCTTACTAGCAAATGATGCTTTTTCTGTGCAAAAATCGACACTAAGCAATACTCGAACATGTGAGAACACTGACTGAGAGGAATTAATGAACACTTGACATATATCTTCTCTCAAACTTCTCGAAAATAATGAAAATAAAATGCACTTCACACTAGAACATGACATCATGTGATGATGTCAGGCGTGACGTCGTAAGGTGATGTCATGGGGTGACGTCGTGAGTGACGTCAGGCAGAATTATAGTGACATCGGGAAGTAATGTCCTGGAGTGACGTCATGATGGATGTCATGGGGTGACATCGCGAAGTGACATCAGGCAACATCGTGGGTAACGTTGCGAGGTGACGTCCTGGAGTGACATCGTGATGGATGTCATGGGGTGACATCGCGAGTGACGTCAGTGGAGTGACGTCGTGGAGTCGGCAGCATGGTGAGTGACGTCAGCAGCTCGATGATGTCATGGGTTGATGTGGCAGCAGACCACAGTGTGTGGCTTGGGATATCTGGCTTGGTAACCCACGTGGCTTGCTGATCATGTGGCTTGGTGATCACCACACATGACTTACTAGATGTGGCTTCGAGTGGCCTCGGACACTCGGATACACAGTTCTGGCAAGAATTTACAAAGCAATTCACAGAAAACACAGCACAGAGGGAGTGGGCAGTGGTGAGTGAGTGTGAGGCGAGTGTGAGTGTCTGGGTGAGAGGCGAGGAACCCGGCCATTCCCACCTACCCACAAACTCGGAAAGGAACACTCACACTGGATGCATCACCACAAACTCACCTCTGACTTTGCTGAAATAACTGTGCTGGGCTGAACAACTGCAGAACATGCTGGTAAAGCTGAGCACTTGACTGAGAAACAGCGTGGAGTCAGTGACACTATTACTCGGAGAATTAGGCAAATTTCGGCCTGGATCCTGCTTGTACCTGTGTCTGGATGCTGAGATTTGCAGACACGATATCAGGATAACTCGTTGAGAGACGGATGCTTCTTGTGAAGGCTGATGAAGTGAAGATGACTTCGTTCCTCTTCCTGCCCTCTCGGGCAAACACAGCTGTGAGGCACCGCTGTCACCATTTACAATGATATGTTATTTGGTGTGTTCTTGGAGGCGTGATTGAAATGATAAGGCTTTGGAGGCTTCTACTTTATTAAAATGAAGTGCGAGGTACATAGGCTGTGTGTTCTTTGGCCATGGCCCGCAAGAGAGAGAGGAGAGTGAGGCCTGTTACTCTTGTGAAGGCAGCTGTGTGAGTGAGAAAGAAACATGTAGCGGCAAAGTGATGTGGGTATGCCTACAGAGGGCAGCATAAGCATGGCACAAATTATGAACTCAGCTGGCAGACAGCATGGGCTGTCTATGCAAACAGTACAGGCTGTCTACACTGCTATGTATGATAATCTATGTAACTGTATTTGTGAATACATAAATAAACTTACTTATTTGTCCAGCACCACTTCTACACCAGCACCACTTCTACACCAGCACCACCACTACACCAGTACCACCACTACACCAGCACCACTACTACACCAGCACCACTACTACACCAGCACCACTACTACACCAGCACCACTATTACACCAGCACCACTACACCAGCACTGTCGGGTGGGTACGGAGATATTGGAGTAAGGAATACATTCGTTGGATGGTTTGGAGTCGTATAATATGAGAGTCTTCAGGGGAAAAGAGCCCAGGCTACGGCTAGCGGGAAGTGAGGAGGCCTGTGGCCAACCACTCACATGAGCGGGACTCATGATGTCACACTTAGCTAGGGAGCCTATCTATAACATAGCTGAGATTATCTAAGTATACTACACAAGTATTCAGTGACACTCCTGACAGCTTGGTCACGTTAACGTATGTCGTCCCGACATACATCTATACAAATTATAGGATGAAAAGGCATTGAGGCTCTGGGCTGATTCTATACAATGTCAATGTACACAACAGTTGAACATAAGAACTATACATAAGGACGACAACAGATCGTGATGCATTACAAGCATGATATATCACAATTCATGGTAACTGATAGAATCAACAGTGGGATATTATAATATAAGAGATAGATATGATCTATCAATGTGTATTCATGTGATCTATGGATTCTGAAGAAATATAATATATTTACAAATAAGAAAGTGTTTAACAGAAAAGGCAGACTTGGTGCACACAAGTCACTTACTGTTAAATCTCAGAATTTGGAGAGAACGTTAACAGAAAAAAAAAAAGTTTGAACAGTAAAAGTTGATATAGTAACACAGTTGAAAGACTCTCTTAAACTAGATTATCTATTTATATAGACTTAACATTTAACCCAAACTCTGCTAGGATGAGATTTACATATGCAGAATGGTTATCATCTCCAGAGGGATCGAAATCTATTGCAATGGCTAACACATGCCATGGTTTAGGAGGATATGAATTGGTATTTACATATGATACTTGGGGATTCCTCATTACTTGTCATATACGTAGGAAATAATGACATTCAGGTTGTTCGTCTGACTGTTAGAGGTAGAGGGTAGAGCGTCAGGAGGATTGTCAGAGTCTGTCTCATTTGTCTTGTTGTCAGGGACATCATCATCGCATACTAACTTCATATAATCTTAATGCGATTCTTTATACTGACCAGTACTGATTTCTCTAACTTTATACTTATTGCCATTGACATGTTCAACTACTCGATATGGACCAACAAACTTTTGATCGAGCTTAGGCATTGCGGATGTTTTATTAAAATTAGTCAGTACAGTATAACCTACTTTAATTTTGGTCGGCTTTGCTGGAGTATTAGTGACTCTTGTAAATTCTGCTGTTGATTTATGAAGTGTTTCTCAATTCTTCTAAAAACACCTTGAGCTAAGCTGGTACAAGTTGCTATGAAATCATCTGGGTTGTAATTTTGATTCTGTTCAGAATACAACTCATAAGGCAAATAAATGCTTATCTACACCATACAATGCATAATGTGAGGTATCACTTATAGAAGCATTGTAAGCAGAATTTATTGCACACTGAACATCAGGTATAACTTCATCCCAGGTTGCCCTATTTGGATTAATAGTGGCTCTCAATACATCGAGTACTTTATTAGTTCTTTCTGCTAAACCATTACTGGCAGGATGGTGAGGAACAATGGTTGATTTAGAGATCTTGTACAAAGTACACAAATTTTCAAGAATCTCATTACAGAATTCACCTCCATTATCTATTACTATTGACTTAGGAGTTGTATGCCTGCAGATTATACGTTCCTTAAACATTTTAGCTACTGTATCGGCAGTCTTATCTGCAATAGGAGCTAACTCACAATATCTGGTGAAATGGTCTACCATAACACACAGATGTTTATTGCCCTGGAGGGAGCATTGAAAATTAGTTAATAAGTCTAGTGCAACTCTTTCCCAAGGTTCACTAGTAGTGGGATTTACCTGAATTGGATTGGAACCATTAACATTAAATTTATGCTGCATTCAGACACTACATTTCTTAAAATACTCAGAAATATCAGTTGCCTTACGAGGCCAAAAGTATTTCAGTCTGGCTTGTTTTACGGAACGATCCATACCAGTGTGTGCAACACTTGGTACATCGTGAACTAGCTGTAAAGCTACATTCACTAGTGACTGTGGAATTACTAACTGGTATACCCTTCTGCTAGGAGTACCCAGCTTGGCTGTGCAATACAGTAACTCTTGGTTCATGACAAAGTCACTGATGGGTGATGGTGGCTTCACAGAGAGAGTTTGATCTTCCTGAAGCAGGAATCGAATCACACCAGACCACATGGGATCTGTTCTTTGAGCATTCTTCTTATCCTTGGCACTAAATGGAGGATCTACAGTTACTATACTAGAATGTCACAATAAAGTATCTGCGACTACATTTGACTTGCCAGGCAAGTGTTCAAAGGTAGGGTTGAACTCTTGGATATTCAAGGACCATCTGGCTAATCTTCCAGTAGGTTGTTTATTCTGGAATAAGGGAATCAGTGGAGCATGATCTGTCAAGACATGAACAGGGTACTGACATATAATGTCTCAGAAGTGCTTCAAAGACCATACTATTGCTAAGTCTTCTTGCTCAGTTACTGTATAATTACATTCAGCCTTGGTAAGGACATGACTAGCAAATGCAACTGCGTTGTACTTGCTATCGGTCTCCTGAGCTAGTACGGCACCTATGCAAATTGAGCTAGCATCAGTTGTCAGATAGAAGGGCTTAGAAAAATTAGGGAATTTCAAAATTGGAGCAGATGTTAACTTTTCTTTAAGAGTTTGGAAGGCTCTTTCTTGACGGAAGGTCCAAATGAATGGAGCATCTTTCTTAAGCAACTCAATTAGAGGAGCTTCTATGGAAGAATAATTAGCAATGAAAGATCTATAAAAACCTGCTAAGCCCACAAAGGATCTTATGACATCAGCAGTTTTGGGAGATGGAAAATTTAATACTGCAGTTACTTTGGTCAGTCGTAACCCCTCTAGGAGTGACTAAGTGACCAAGAAACTTTATTTCTGATCTGAAAAATTGACATTTAGACAGTTTGATCTTTAAATTGGCTTCTTCAAGCTTACCAAGTACCGCATCAAGTCTTTTCAAGTGCGTATCTACATCTTCTGACACAACAATCACATCATCTAAGTACACCATAAGTGCGTTACCTATGAGGCCTCTAAATATATTAGTCATTAGCCTCGAGAATGTGATAGGCGAAGAGCGTAAACTGAAAGCCAAATGGAGGAAGTGATAATGGCTTGTTGGAGTGGAGAATACGGTTAGCTCTTGGCTGTCCTTGTGAAGAGGGACTCGCCAAAACTCTTGTAACAAATCTAGGGTCGAGAAGACTTTGTTATCTCTGATATTACGTAAAAGGTCACCAAGTACAGGAAGTGGGAAGCGATCTGGAATTGTTTTCACACTTAACTTCCCTAAGTCAACCACTGGGTACCAAGTACCATCCTTCCTAGTTACTAAGATCAGGGGCGCATTCCAGGGTGAATTGCTAGGTTCGATAACACCATCCTCAAGCATCTGATTGATCAATTCATCTGCGACAGCAACTTGTGAATGAGGCATTCTTTACGCAGGTATATAAATTGGTCTAGTACCAGGTTCAAGTGGGATATGATGGGACAATAAGTTCGTTATGCCATCTTCTCACCTGGTAAGGCAATGGCTTTACGATGTTTGTTCAACAGATTCAACAAATGTTTGACCTCGTCTGGGAAGTCAGTGAGAGCTAAGTCTTTCTCCTCTATTCGTGGAGTGGAATGATCCAGTGGAGTGGATGGGCTCTCCCCGGTTGAAATAGCACCGATCCACTGGTTAGGTGACTCATCCTCTACATGAACAGGGTAAGGATAGTGAACAAAGTCAACAATATTGGTATTTGCTCTGAGGGGAACACTGCAACCAGAAGTGTTAGCAAGGAAGAAATGGATCTTATTCTTTCTTACAACAACTTTGCAGGAATCACTGTCAATGAGGACGTTATCACCATCTGGAACATGAGGGACAACAACAGATACTCTAGTGAGCGCACTAGCCGTGACAGAAACGTCTTTCTGCAGATGGCATGTGATGTCAACAAGAGATGGCATTACTAGTTTCAAATATTCGCTTTCTGACAAGGCGTCCCCTGTGGACAAATTACTACATGAACTAGCAGACATTGCAGGGATAGGCTCATCACTCAAGGTAGTCTGAGGTTCCTCAGACACCTGAGGCAACTGGACACTATTTTGCATGCATGAAGTTGTAGGTGGAACACAGACAGGAGTGACAGGATTACCAGTGCTTGATCACTTGGGTACGCTACTGGAAAATGCGCTGGCCTGGAAGGACTTAATCCAAACTTCATACTCTTCAGCAGTATGGCAGATCTCAGATCCAAGCTGGTAACCCCAAAATGGTACGATCAAGTCATCAATTTGTGCATGCCTTCTGTAAGGATCAAGCACTATGTGTAAATCTCTCATGGAAGCAAATCCCAGTAAAAGATCACCAGGGAAACTAATCTGGTCGATAACAAGGAAGCAGTAAAATCTCTACCTTGGATAGAAAAGGTTAGGGAAGTCCGACCTTGGACACGCAGACGAGAACCGGCCACATCACTAAGGGAGGACACATGAGTAGGTTCTACGAGGACATATAACTGCTTATCCTTAAACAAACTAGACCTGACAATATTGACTTGCGCACCAGAGTCCATGAACACATGAATGGGCGCATTAAGAACAGATGCTTGCACTAAAGAACCTATTGTTGCACTGGAATTTATATGCAAGCAAGGAGGAGGATTTTCATCAGAGAAGGTTTGTTCCACTTCATCCCCAAAAATATCTTCGTCAGAGATGTGTGAAGCAACATCATCAATGAGACTTTCTTCTTCTAGACTGCTTAAGGCATTGAAGAAATTACTAACGGGGATGGAGTACTCATTATCACCTACTGTCACCACAGGGTGGTTTGACTGGGGAGCTCGAATTCCCCCAAATTGGAAGAATGAGCCTGGTTCTGGTTATTAGCTTGAGAACCATGACCTCTATTTCCTTTCCTGGTTCTGCGGTAGGAACGGCCACGGAAAGATCTAGTGGACCTAAGGTTGTAGAGAGCATTGCATTCAGATGTGTCATGTCCACGTATTCTATGAGAAGTACAGTACGGCAATTCTGATTGGTAGTCATCATCAGTACGACGCCTCTTAGGGTGACTATCAGGACAATTAACTGCAATATGGCCATGGTAACCGCAGCTGTAACAAGTCCTCTTACTTTGGGTACTGAATGTACTATGAACACTATGAGGGCTATACTAATTCCATACACTGGTCTTGGGTGATCGCTGTGGCACAAATGAGGGGCGATACTGAATGAGGCAGAGTTGTGAAATTAGGTTTGATACATGGAAAAGTACCCTGGGGACACAAGGAACGTACATGATTAAGGGCTTTAAGCAGTTCCATCTGCATAGTTGGAGGATTAGACTCATAAGTACACACGGAAGCAGGTGGCAAAAGTTCTTTGATTGCTCCAAAAGCGGCTAATTTAGCAAACGATGCTGAGGATCCTTTATCCTGGTCAGGTACAAATTCCAAGGACTGGCCAGCTTTGATAAATGATAAAAGGTTATCTAATATAACCGGCAAATGCACTCAACGTTTCACCAATCATGAGTGTTGCATTCACCAGTTCCCTAAGAACGACATAAGGATCAGCTGTTGGTGCTGGCACCAAAAAATAACGAATCAATTCCTCATATTCTGACCACTTAGTAAGTCTCGCATTGCAAGAAGATCGACAACATGGACGGCAGCAGGCGATCGATGAAGAGCTTCTGTCGCAATTCAGATAAGGTTTTCCTCGGAGGGATTACCTTCCACGAGGACATAGGCCCGTGAGCGAACGGCAGTAAACCATGCTTCAAGATTATGTGCATGACCAATGAACAAAGGCAAAGCATCAGAGAATCACAAGGAAAACTATAGGGTCTCTTTGTCTGATGTGGTCTAGCAGTCAAGGAACTATTAGGAATGTCTGCAGGGACAGCATTAGCCTGAGAGGCCTGATTGACGTCATTTACTACAGTACAACTCGAAGGTATGTGAGACATGATTGCAAATTTGCACAAAAATAATTAAGACAAGAACAATGAATAATAAAAGATATAACACAAGCAGTTAAAATTGAAATGAAAAATATGGAACTAGTTTGCATAAGTAATTAAAATGTTTAAGACACACTGCATGAGAAATGACAATTCATTGAAATGTACTGTACAAGATAAATAAACACATTGGAAATGGAAGAAAATAAAATTTTACTGTAATTTGAGTTAATGCAAAAGTGAGCTGTCTTTACTCTCAATTCAATAAAGAAATTTACTAATAAAATTGTAAATCAATGCAAAAAGTTTAAAACAGAATCACTAAATTGTATGCAATTGGAAAATATGTTGGAAAAACTAATTTTCTAAAAAGAAAATGGCACTAAAGAAATTAATATGCAATGAAAACACAATTAAGTGAATTGTAATATTGAAAAGATTGCACTGAATTATAATTTTATCGCTGTGTAGAAATAAACAATGATTAAAATAAACTAGAGCACAAAATACTACTTAAAAAAAATTATGAGAGAAAGCAATCACTGCAGAACAATAAATTGCACAATGCAAATAAGTTGCAGAACTAGTCAATTTATCAATAAAAAAAAATTTTCACTGGGAAAATAGAGCTTGAACACTTTAACTATTAATTGCAAATTAGATAAAATTATTTACTCAAATATAGCAATGAGAACACTTTACTTAAAATATGAACACTAAGAGTGAATTTGCTCAAAGAAATATTGATAAAATGACTAAAAATGACACAATGCACAAAATGAAGAATGTGAACACTTACTGGCTGCAGAACACAGAAACATCAAAGGATCACTCACAGGTATAATCAAATAAATAACAAATATGTTGGCAGGTGTGGCATAAAAAACAATTATCTGTCTTGACACAAAAGATATGGCACTATGGTCTGTGGAAAGTTAAAACAGGTGAGACACTGGATATATAAAAATAATGGAGCACAATGAATGGTACACACTGAATTAAATCGGTAATTTAGGACACTGGGAAAAATAATTAGAGACAATACAAAATAATAGCAGGAAAACACAGGAAAAATGCTATGAGGAGTAGGCAAAACACAAGAAAATAATAATAAACTACACTGAAATATTGTGTAAAACACAACACTGAGGTGACTGAAAAAAAATTAAACTGCACACAAGTCAAAGAATAAATTTGGACACAAGAAATGAATACTTACTTCAGGTGTAGAGAATTAACACAAAAGAATATAGATATAAAATGAAATATGAAAATAAATGATAACATTGGAAAAAGTATTGTAAATTAATGAACAACAAAACACTGACTCTACACTGCAGGCACAAGTCTCTGAATAACACAATTCACTGTTGAAATGTCTCACACACGCAATTGTCTGTAACAGAAAATTATCTCTACTGTTGATCGAAGTCTAGAAGCTGCGTAGAGGTGAGGGGAAAGAGGTGAGGACAGTGGAGGAGGTGGTGGGAGTCTCGTAGCTGGCGAAGGCCCTTCACAAATGCACTTAATCTGAAGACTTACACACTTCGGCTTTTGTAAAGGTGGCACTCAGGTGAAACACATATGAAATATAGGTGAATTACAGCTCTTGACCCAGTGTGTAAGCAGTACAATAAGGGTGACACACTCAACACCACTGGCACTTGATTTTAAGCTGGGCTGGCTTAAAAACTCACAAAATACCACAGAGATGGTAAATACCACTCTTACCAGCGTCCAACTGATAGCACAAAGCGATATTGGAGACAATACTTCAAAGATGAACTGGCTTGGCTTACTTCTGGATTGACTGAAGAAGCAGCTGGCTTAAGCCCTCGAGACTGGCTGACTTGAATGCTTTTAACTATGCACACAGCATGAAGGAGAAGGTTGGATGACTGAAGAGACAGGCTGGATGATTGGCTGAGGCAGGCTGGATATAAATGAGGCTCTCTCCCATAGACTGGCTTAACTGGCTGGCTTAATTGCAAAACCCGGATCAACTTCTCAAAGGTTTAACAATTAACACTATAACTAAACCAGGAGGCTTGAGAGACGGCTGTACAAACTGGCTTTGCAGGCTGGCGATGCTGGGTGGAGTGAGATGAGTGGCGGGCTGGCTTGCGGGAAGCCGGCACACGGCAGCACTCGACCTGGCTCTATCTTCGTAAATCTGCGTAAGTACCCTAATTCACTCCCACAACTCTGCCACCAATTTGTCGTGTGGGTTTTTGATGATAGATTTGATAATAAACACAAACGTAGATTGGTTGGTAACTTATATAATAGTGATAATAATGGGAGAACACTCAGAGGCGCCTTTGCCTGACCTTCTACTCTGCTATTCTGTCTTGAACTGAGGCACCACTACACCAGTACCACTACAACAGTACCACTACAACAGTACCACTACTACACCACTACACCAGTACCACTGCTTCACCAGCACCACTACTACACCAGCACCACTACACCAGCAACAACACCACTACTACACCAGCACCACTACTACTCATGCACCACTACTACACCAGTACCACTACTACACCAGCACCACTACTACACCAGTACCACTAATCCAGCACCACTACTACACCAGCACCACTACTACTCATGCACCACTACTACACCAGCACCACTACTACACCAGCACCACTACTACACCAGTACCACTAATCCAGCACCACTACTACACCAGCACCACTACTACACCAGTACCACTACTACACCAGTACCACTACTACACCAGTACCACTAATACACCAGCACCACTACTACACCAGCACCACTACTACACCAGCACCACTAATACACCAGCACCACTACTACACCAGCACCACTACTACACCAGCACCACTACTACACCAGCACCACTACTACACCAGTACCACTACTACACCAGTACCACTAATACACCAGCACCACTAATACACCAGCACCACTACTACACCAGTACCACTAATACACCAGCACCACTAATACACCAGCACCACTACTACACCAGTACCACTACTACACCAGTACCACTACTACACCAGTACCACTACTACACCAGCACCACTAATACACCAGCACCACTACTACACCAGTACCACTACTACACCAGCACCACTACTACACCAGCACCACTACTACACCAGCACCACTACTACACCAGTACCACTACTACACCAGTACCACTAATACACCAGCACCACTACTACACCAGCACCACTACTACACCAGTACCACTACTACACCAGTACCACTAATACACCAGCACCACTAATACACCAGCACCACTACTACACCAGTACCACTAATACACCAGCACCACTACTACACCAGTACCACTACTACACCAGTACCACTAACTACACCAGTACCACTAATACACCAGCACCACTACTACACCAGCACCACTACTACACCAGTACCACTACTACACCAGTACCACTACTACACCAGTACCACTACTACACCAGTACCACTACTACACCAGTACCACTACTACACCAGTACCACTACTACACCAGCACCACTAATACACCAGCACCACTACTACACCAGCACCACTTACGCTACACCAGACCACTACTACACCAGTACCACTACCACACCATTCCAGTACCACTACTACACCAGTACCACTAATACACCAGCACCACTAATACACCAGCACCACTACTACACCAGTACACTATCACCAGTACACTATCACCAGTACCACTACTACACCAGTACCACTAATACACCAGACCACTACTCACAGTACCACTCTCAGCAGACCACTACTACACCAGCACCACTACTACACAGACCACTACTACACCAGCACCACTACTACACCAGACCACTACTACACCAGACCACTACTACACCAGTCACCACTAATACACCAGCACCACTACTACACCAGCACCACTACTACACCAGAACCACTACTACACCAGCACCACTACTACACCAGTATCACTACTACACCAGCACCACTACTACACCAGCACCACTACTACACCAGCACCACTACTACACCAGCACCACTACTACTCCAGCACCACTACTACACCAGCACCACTACTACACCAGTCCTACTACACCGTCCACTACCCAGCACCACTACTACCCAGCACCACTACTACACCAGCACCACTACTACACCAGCACTCTCACCAGCCACTATCACCAGCACTCTCCACTACTCACCAGCACCACTACTACATCCAGCAACTCCACTACTACACCAGCCACTCTACCAGTCCACTCACACCAGCACCCTACTACACCAGCACCACTACTAGCACCAATGCACCACTACTACTCCAGCACCACTACTACTCCAGCACCACTACTTCTCCAGTACCTCCACTACCCCAGCACCACCACTACCCCAGCACCACACTACCCAGCACCTCCACTACCCAGACACCACCACTACTCCAGCACCTCCACTACTCCAGCACCTCCACTACTCCAGCACCTCCACTACTCCAGCACCTCCACTACTCCCAGCACACTCACAACACTACCCCAGCACCACTACTACCCCAGCACCAGCTCACTACCCAGCCTAGCACGCCCACTACCCCAGCACCCCACTACCCCAGCACCCACTACCCAGCACCTCCACTACCCAGCACCGCCACTATCCCCAGCACCTCCACTACCCAGCACCCCACTACCCCAGCACCGCCACTACCCAGCATCATCCCACCACTACCGCAGCACCTCCACTACCCCAGCACCGCCACTACCGCAGCACCGCCACTACCCCAGCACCGCCACTACCCCAGCACCGCCACTACCGCAGCACCCACTAACCCAGCACGCCACTACCCCAGCACCTGCCACTACCCAGCCACTCACTACACCCAGCACCGCCACTACACCACACCCACTACCCAGCACCCACTACACCCAGCACGCCACTACCCAGCACCGCCACTACCACACCTCCACTAACCCAGCACCGCCACTACCGCAGCACCGCCACTACCCCAGCACCGCCACTACCCCAGCACCGCCACTACCACACTCCACTAACCCAGCACCGCCACTACCGCAGCACCGCCACTACCCCAGCACCCCACTACCCAGCACCGCCACTACCCAGCACCGCCACTACCACACCTCCACTAACCCAGACCACTACAGCACGCCACTACCCAGCACCCCATACCCAGCACCCTCCACTACTCACCCAGCACCGCCACTACCAGCACCCCTACCACACTCACACCCAGCACCGCCACTACCCCAGCACCCCACTACCCACCCATCACCCAGCACCACTACCCAGCACACTACCCCAGCACCGCCACTCACACCTCCACTACACCGCCCCCTAGCACCCCACTACCAGCACCTCCACTAACCCAGCACCGCCACTACCCCAGCACCGCCACTACCACACCTCCACTAACCCAGCACCGCCACTACCCCAGCACCACCACTACCCCAGCACCGCCACTACCCCAGCACCACCACTACCCAGCACCCACTCCCAGCACCGCACTACCAGCCCACCACTACTCCCAGCACCGCCACTACCCAGCACCCCACTACCACACCCCACTACCCAGCACCGCCACTACCCAGCACCCCACTACCCAGCACCCCACTACCCCAGCACCACCACTACCCCAGCACCACCACTACCCCAGCACCGCCACTACCCCAGCACCTCCACTACCCCAGCACCGCCACTACCCCAGCACCGCCACTACCAGCACCTCCACTACCCAGCACCACCACTACCCCAGCACCGCCACTACCCCAGCACCGCCACTACCCCAGCACCGCCACTACCGCAGCACCGCCACTACCCCAGCACCACCACTACCCCAGCACCGCCACTACCCCAGCACCTGCCACTACAACAATATACGTCTTGCATCTTCTTGTCTTAGCTCACGGAACAGTGACACTTGACA
Source organism: Cherax destructor (assembly GCA_009830355.1). Taxonomy (NCBI): domain Eukaryota; kingdom Metazoa; phylum Arthropoda; class Malacostraca; order Decapoda; family Parastacidae; genus Cherax; species Cherax destructor. The sequence continues at coordinate 85,787 of WNWK01005291.1, read as the reverse complement.
CAACTATGTACTTGTTGTTCCTTGCTGGAGGTCATGCTTGACATCTGGTATTCCAGTTCTATGTGAACAACACAACTGATGGAAAATTATGCAGAAGTTCGTAAACTATTATTTTTAATAAAAAATTTCTGTGTAAAGTGTATGTTAAGAGCATTTGTATACCTGGAGGGTATTTCGGGGGTCAACGCCCCCGATACCCGGTCCATGACCAGGTTGATCTCTTAATGTTTTATAATAATCCTTATTTGTTTGCCGCTTGTTCTTTGTTTGCCGCTTGTTCTTTGTTTGCCACTTGTTCTTTGTTTGCCGCTTGTTCTTTGTTTGCCGCTTGTTCTTTGTTTGCCGCTTGTTTTTGTTTGCCACTTGTTATTTGTTTGCCGTTTGTTCTTTGCCGCTTGTTCTTTGTTTGCCGTTTGTTCTTTGTTTCCACTTGTTGTTTATTTGCCACTTGTTTGTTTTTCTTGTATTTTTTTTTTTTCAGTTGTTTCTTCATGTGTTGATAAGACACATGGCTGAGGAAGCCACAGTGTGGCTGACATACTTGTTAATTCTTCCAGTCGTGTCACTTTTATTCCTCTCTTCTGCTTCCCGTAGCTGGATCGCTAGAGCACTCAGCTCACACACTGAGGTCCGGAGTTCGAATCCCCGGTACGGCGGGAAAACATTAAGGACGTGATTCCATAAGACACCTCCTGTTCATGTTCACCCGGCAGTATAAATTGGATACCTGGGTGTTAGTGGACTGGTGTGGGTCGCATCCTGGGACAAAATTGACCTAATTTGCCCGAAATGCTCAGCATAACAAGCGGCTTTCTATATAGTAGTATGTCATTGATGTCAACTATGGTCTGTATACCTCGTACGTGTACTTGTAGTAAATATTATTATTAATATTATTGTACTAATGCGGTAATTTCTCCCTCTACATCCCGTCACTTTCTACACTCTTCATCCTGCTACTTTCTACACTCTTCATCCTGCTACTTTCTACACTCTTCATCCTGCTACTTTCTACACTCTTCATCCTGCTACTTTCTACACTCTTCATCCTGCTACTTTCTACACTCTTCATCCTGCTACTTTCTACACTCTTCATCCTGCTACTTTCTACACTTTTCATCCTGCTGCTTTCTACACTTTTCATCCTGCTGCTTTCTACACTTTTCATCCTGCTGCTTTCTACACTCTTCATCCTGCTGCTTTCTACACTCTTCATCCTGCTACTTTCTACACTCTTCATCCTGCTACTTTCTACACTCTTCATCCTGCTACTTTCTACACTCTTCATCCTGCTACTTTCTACACTCTTCATCCTGCTACTTTCTACACTCTTCATCCTGCTTTTCACTCTTCATCCTGCTGCTTTCTACACTCTTCATCCTGCTCTTTCTACACTCTTCATCCTGCTACTTTCTACACTCTTCATCCTGCTACTTTCTACACTCTTCATCCTGCTACTTTCTACACTTTTCATCCTGCTGCTTTCTACACTCTTCATCCTGCTGCTTTCTACACTCTTCATCCTGCTACTTTCTACACTCTTCATCCTGCTACTTTCTACACTCTTCATCCTGCTACTTTCTACACTCTTCATCCTGCTACTTTCTACACTCTTCATCCTGCTACTTCACACTTTCATCTGCTACTTTCTACCTCTTCATCCTGCTACTTTCTACACTCTTCATCCTGCTATTTTCTACACTCTTCATCCTGCTACTTTCTACACTCTTCATCCTGCTACTTTCTACACTCTTCATCCTGCTACTTTCTACACTTTTCATCCTGCTACTTTCTACACTTTTCATCCTGCTGCTTTGTGCTTTTCATCCTGCTGCTTTCTACACTCTCTATATGCTATTTTCTCCACTCTTTATCCAGTTACTTTTTTAACTTTTCTTCATGCTACTTCACTCTTTATCTTGCTACTTTCTCCACTTTTTATCCTGCTACTTTCTCAACTCTCTATCCTGCTACTTTCTCTACTTTTTGTCCTGCTATTTTCTCTACTCTTTATCCTGCTACCTTCTCCACTCTGTATCCTGCTACTTTCTCTACTCTTTATCCTGGTACCTTCTCCACTCTTTATCCTGCTAACTCTTTATCCTGCTACCTTCTCCACTCTTTATCCTGCTACTTTCTTCACTCTTCTTCCTGCTACTTTCTCTACTCTTTATCCTGCTACTTTCTCTACTCTATCCTGCTACCCTCTCCACTCTTTATCCTGCTACTTTCTTCACTCTTCTTCCTGCTACTTTCTTCACTCTTCATCCTGCTACTTTCTTCACACTCTATTCTGCTACTTTTTTCACTCGCCATCCTGCTACTTTCTTCACTCTATCCTGCTACTTTCTTCACACTCTATTCTGCTACTTTTTTCACTCGCCATCCTGCTACTTTCTTCACTCTTCATCCTGCTACTTTCTTCACACTCTATTCTGCTACTTTTTTCACTCGCCATCCTGCTACTTTCTTCACTCTATCCTGCTACTTTCTTCACTCTATCCTGCTACTTTCTCCACTCTTTATCCTGATACTTTCTTCACTCTTCTTCTTGCTACTTTCTCTACTCTTTATCCTGCTACCTTCTCCACTCTTTATCCTACTACTTACTTCACTCTTTTTCCTGCTACTTTCTTCATTCTCTATCCTGCTACTTTTTTCACTCGCTATCCTGCTTTCTTCACTCTATCCTGCTTCTTTCTCCACTCTTTATCCTGCTTCTTTCTCCTCTCTTTATCCTGCTACTTTCTTCACTCTTCTTCTTGCTACATTTTTCTATTTTTTTTCACTTTCTTGGCTCTCTGTTTTACTTGCTACTTTCTTCCTTCCCTCCTCTCCCCACCCAGCCACTTTATTTCCTCTACCCAGCCAATTTCTTCCCCCAGCCTGCCACTTTCTTCCCCCCAGCCTGCCACTTCCCTGCAGCATGCAGCCAATAAGCAGCAACAACCTTCGTAACGGGAATTTTCCTGGTATTTACGTTGGCTCCTAGGCAAGTGATATTGGTTCTTGAGTCATGTGACCTTCCCTGCTCTCTCTCTTCCTGTCTCTGTGTCTGTGTCTGTCTTTCTATTACATGTGTTATATGTGGCTATCTCTGTTTATATGTATCTCTCTCTAATTGTCGAATGTGCCTGTGTGTGTCTTTGTTCATGTATCTCGTTTTATATATATATATATATATATATATATATATATATATATATATATATATATATATATATATATATATATATATTGTGCCGAATAGGTAAAACTGGTCAATTAGCAAGAACTCATTTAAAATTAGGTCTTTTCTAAAATTTTCTCTTATACGTTTAAAGATATATGTTTTTTATGTCTCATCTTTTTTTTACCTGTTTAGATTGAGTCCTCGTCTAATACTTTAACATCTCCACTCTGGTCGTATTTTTTTAGGTTCGTGGAGCTATTTTGTGTATGGAGAGGGGCGACAAAATTGGGTCGTCACATTAATCTTCCTCAATATCCTCAGTGGTAAAAGGAGAGTCTGAATCAGCAGAAGCTACATACCTCGTCAAGGCATCAGCGACAATATTTTGCTTGCTAGGAACCTTATATATTGTGGAGGTCGTAATCTTTGATGGTTAATGACTATTTTTATGTTTTTTCTGTGCAATGATGCTCTTAAATAGATAAAAGCTATTTGGTCAGAAGAAATACTGATCGAATACAGACTATGTTAGGTGCGCCCTGAAAAAAGCGGCATACAAGAAATTTACAAAATGGAAAAAAAATAAGTTTACAGCTCATAATTCGTGAATTAATGAAGATATTTTGATTAAAATATTTTCTAATAAATTTAAATTAGCTGTTTTGTCTAAGTTTCATGTATATATGTTTAATTTGGCTTGAATAAGAGCAGATAAGTATAGTATATTTATAATTTATACATGGATATTGAGTATTTTATACACTTCTCGTAATATTAATATTTATGAGTTCCAACATTTATTGATGTTATAAACAGCTTGAAGAAAAATTACTTTGCGAGTTTACTAAAAGTGGTATATTCCTTGTACAAGTTGTGATAGCTTTTATTTAGGACAAACTGGCAAGTCTCTTAAGACCATAATTAAACAACATATATATGCAATAACTGTTGGACAAGAATCAAGTGCATTGCTCATTCATGTTGGGGATACAGGCCATTGTGTAGATCTGACTAATGCCAAAGAATTACTTCCCTGTAATTCTACAGCTCAACGAAGTATTGCGTAATTTATTATTAAACATAATGCACAACATATTTCAAACTTGAGTTCTGGTATCTATAACCTTGACAGTTTTACAGTCCAGAATATTCTTCGTTATCTTAAAGGTAGAAAGATTTTACACTAAGATACAATGTGTGTTCTTTGTTAAACGAACAATTTCCCTTGAATGTTATACACACGTAGGGCAAATGTGTGTACTCACCTAGTTGTGGTTGCAGGGGTCGAGTCACAGCTCCTTTTTATTATGAGGTAATGGCCTGAAAGGCTTAAATTGCCTATACACCGTATTGGTTGTATACAATTTTAAAATTGACTTATTTGCAATTTACCATTTTATTTGTGGACCAGTAGGGTTCCTACATCATAAAGCTTTACTTCTTTGATTATGGAAATTATGGACCAATAGGCCTTCCAGAGTGCATTTTGTGTTGCCGTGCTGGGTTAGGTAGCACCTCACTGGGTTAGGTAGCACCTCACTGGGTTAGGTACGACCTCACTGGGTTAGGTACGACCTCACTGGGTGATGTGTCACTGTCCAAGTGAGGTGTCACATCAAGGTTTAACATATAAAATATGTTTCTCACGCTTCTTCCTTTTCCTCTTGACATGTGTGTAAGAACACGGAGCTCAGTATTTGTTCCTATTTTTCACTGTGGTATATATATATATATTTTTTATTAACACATAGGCCGTTTCCCACCAAGGCAGGATGATCCGAAAAAGAAGAAACACTTTCATCATCATTCACTCCATCACTGTCTTGTCAGAGGCGTGCTTACACTACAGTTAAAAAGCTGCAACATTAACACCCCTCCTTCAGAGTGCAGGCACTGTACTTCCCATCTCCAGGACTCAAGTCCGGTTTGCCTGTTTCCCTGAATCCCTTCATAAATGTTACCTTGCTCACACTCTAACAGCACGATAAATCATAAAAACCATTCGTCTCCACTCGCTCCTATCTAATACGCTCACGCATGCTTGCTGGAAGTCCAAGCCCCTCGCACACAAAACCTCCTTTACCCTCTCCCTCGAACTTTTCCTAAACCGATCCCTACCCCGCCTTCCTTCCACTACAGATTTATATGCTCTCCAAGTCATTCTATTTTGTTCCATTCTTTCCAAATATCCGAAACACCTCAACAACATAATCTAATCTAATATATATATATATATATATATATATATATATATATATATATATATATATATATATACAGTGGTACCTCTACTTACGAGCTTAATTCGTTCCAGTCGGCTATTCAAGTGCCGATACCGAAGGAATTTTTTCCCATAAGAAATAATGAAAATTAGGTTAATCCATTTCAGACCCCAAAATACACTTACAAAAGCACCTACAAAAATACACTTACATAATTGTTCGAGTTGGGAGCTGCTCGTAAGTAGAGGTACCACTGTGTGTATATATATATATATATATATATATATATATATATATATATATATATATATATATATATATATATATACACAAACATTGTCTCTACGTCCACAGCAGGACTCGAACTTGCAAGCTCTTTATCAAAGTAACCAGTGCATTACCACGGAGCTAGATCCTAGATAAGTATGGGCGCCTAGCCGGAGCTAGACGAAGTTTTCCCATACCCATATTATCACGTTGAAACGTTATGCCCATAAATGTCATACAGGGTATGGGGGAATGGGAGGTAAATCAGTTATCAACCAGAGAGAGTAGCTCCACTTCCCTAGATGAAGAGCCCGGTGCCCGCATCAAGACTCTCCTCTGAAAGGTCAAAACAGCTGAGAGAGACGTGCTGAGTGACAGACGTCGAGTATAACTGATGGTTGCCAGAGATCAAACCTGTGATTCATATCTCAAGTTACACCGTGACGTTTTTATCACAAGTTCTTTGATGCAGACGAAGGTCCATTAATGAAGGGGCTTGGGAGCTGCTACCTTCCTCTTCCAGCCTATCTGATTGCTTTCCGTTTCCCCCAAATGCTGTCACCCTTGCGGCTTGAACGCTTCCTCATGACAGCAATAATAATAATATAAAATAATAATAATTATATTTTATTATAAATTTTATATTGACTTTATATCATAAATATTATATTGATTTTATATTATAAATTTTATATCAATTTATTATTATTATGAAATTTATTTATTATAAATTATATTTATTATTATAAATTTATTATAAATTATGTTTTATTATTATTATTATTATTATTATTATTATTATTATTATTATTATTATTATTATTATTAACGCTAATAAGCAGATCGTTAAATTAGCAGCAGTTGCGCCATAAAAGTGGATCAAGAGCCGCTAGTAGTATTAGAATTAATTTGCCGGAAATGTATTTGCATACTAGTGCCTACCAATGTTTTATTCCATGTAAACTACATTATATTTGTACAACATTCAAGAAATAATAATTAGAATTTGAATTTGAATCTCTAACTATTAGGGAGCCGAGGCCGGTGCCTCGACCACTCCTTGCGTTGAATGATCCCATTAAACATACAAGGATAGGAGGCTGGGTATCTCTGAATGCATTCCACTACCATGAGTCAGGCTACGACCCACAGAGGTCTCCTTGTATTAGTGAGCAAATATTGAATTGTATTTGGTCGGATAGTTGTAGAGATATGTTGGTAAATACAGAGGCTTTCATCTGGTGGCCACCAGATGGCGGCGGTGGTGGTGGTGGGGGTGACGGTGAAGGTGGCGGCGGTGGTAGTGGTGACGGTGGCGGCGGTGGTGGTCTTGGTGACGGTGACGGCGGCGGTGGTGGTGACGGTGGCGGCGGCGGTGGTGGTGACGGTGGCGGTGGCGGCAGCGGTGGTGGTGACGGTGGCGGCGGCGGTGGTGGTGACGGTGGCTTCGGCGGTGGTGGTGACGGTGGCGGCGGTGGTGGTGGTGACGATGGCGGCGGCGGCGGTGGTGGTGACGGTGGCGACCGTGGTGGTGGTGACGGTGGCGGCGGTGGTGACGGTGACGGTGGTGACGGTGACGGTGGCGGCGGTGACGGTGGCGGCGGTGGTGGTGGTGACTGTGACGGTGGCGGCGGTGGTGGTGGTGACGGTGGCGGCGGTGGTGACGGTGACAGTGGTGGTGGTAGCAGTGATGGTAGCATTGATACTGACAGTGGTGGTGGTAACACTGCTGGTGGCGATGATAGTAATAATGATGGTGACTCCAGTGATAATTCATCAAAATAATTCGGTAGAAGTACCAAGCATTAAAGTTGACAGTTACTCAACAATTATTGAGGAAATCATCGAACAGACCAAAAAAATGATAGCTGCCTTGAGAATCTTAAATGTCCTACACTAAATAATATCTTCCTCTGAGATTTCAGTTTACTAAATGTGAAATGGAAGATGGTAATCAGTAGCGTCGTACGAGAAGTCGTCTCTGACTACTACGCTAGCCCAACAGATTACATTTATTCTGAAGAATTTTCTTGGGCTCGGGGAAGAGTTTACTTTGAAGCACCAGATAACGAAACACTAGGAGTGAAAACATTTTGATCTTCATGAGCGATGTGGAGTTAATAGACATAATCTCAAATAAAGTACACTCATATTACAACCTCATAGAAGAACAAAAGTATAAAATCAGGCGTGGAGAACTCTGAGAAGAGATATTTAGTAACGTCAGTTTCAACGCACAGAGAAGTGACTAAGATAAAATAAACAAAACTGTCAGACATTACCTGGAAAACAATCTTGAACACCCATACCAGAGTGAGGATAAACTGAATACAGAAGCATATGAAGTCTGTACAAAACATACGAGATCATAGAGAGAAAGACAACGTAAACAAATGTATTGATGAAAAATGAGAATGTTACAACGATGGAAAGAAATTTTAAACAGAGATTACCAATATAAATTAGAGACCTAAGATGGAAGAAGCACAATAAGGAACAAAAAACAGTAGTATATATAATTTCATAAAAAATTTCAACACTTGTGAGGAATCCAAGTGGAGACAACCACTTGTACAAGTGACCTGTTACTCACAGCAACTTCTTAAACTGACGACAAAAAATAAATGAGCGAAATCTTAAAAGAGCAGAATGAATCAATGTGGTGCAATACACTAAACAGAACATTAATGATTGATTTAGAGAAAACTTCAATACCTCTGCCCTGCGAATCATATATCTGATATAGCACTAATCCCATAGACATCTATAAAGAAGTAAACTGACTTAGAGATCCAGGGAACCTGAAAAGAACTTCATTGATGGGGGCCCCTTGCTGCTGTCAGTGGAAATTAAATTTTAATATTAGATCCAGAGTTATTATTGATGGTATGACTCACTGGCCCGCTGCAAGCATCTTGTTGTTGAACAAACTGATTTTTTTCGAAAATAAATAATAATATGAGTACATCTTAAAAATTGTATTTTGATTTCAGAATCAAAATACTTTGCATAATATGCTAATAAGTATTTGTGGTCTCTCGGGACCACAAACTGTCAAGCTGTACAGATAGAGGCGATAATCATGAAAGGTTAATTAAGAAATAATTAATGATATGAACACCCCACCCCCCTAAGTAGTCGGGGTCCTAAGCGGCCTCTAGTCCGCTCACCAGTAAATTCACTTCTGGGTAAAAAGAAATAGAATATATTCGTACACATGCAGCACCGGGGCTTGATTCTTGAAGTTGTTTACATATATAAGAAAATCAAAATACCTCTAGCAAGAGCACTCAGGTTTCCTTTGGAGAAAAAGTTTAGATATAAGTGAAATATCAGAAACTTTAAAATGTGCAGGCATAGCTCCTTGGCACCAAGTAGGTTGTAGAGCGTAGGGAAAAAATACAGACCAGTAGCACTAACGCCACACATGATCTAAGTCTTTGAAAGAGTGGTTAGAGGCCATTTTATGGAAAAGCAACCTGAACCAGCATGGATTTGAGGTTGGTTTCACAACAACTGTCTCATTTGCATTTACATTCCCGTTGCACACCGCCTCTTCACATTCTTTGATCTCACAAGACAAGGATGCCAGAGCTTGCAAATTAACTGCATACCAATGGTTTCACTGGTATTTATTTTTTTTCTTCATGGGCGATGTCGTACCTGTTCTTAAAGCTTGTCAAAGCTGCTGAACCATTACAAGACAATATTACAGACGTTTTGAAAAAAAATAAAATGAAAATATGGCCTACACTATTTTTTTCAAAGGCATTTTTGCAAATGGGATCATGAAGCAGTAGCATAAAATTTGGTTAGTTAGTATAACTGGAAAAGTAGGCAAGTGAATATTCAGGTTTGTGACAAAACACAAAGGGAAGTAGGAAGCAAAATTTATTCTTAACAGAGCAAAAAGATTTGTACTACAAGGTACAGTCCTGGTGCCTTTTCTGTTTCGAACCCTCATTGCAGATACAGATAAAAAAATACTATCTACAACTTCTTATCATTTGTAAATGATACGAACATCAGCATGAAAGTCAACTAGAAGACACAAATATTGCAAGAGGTTTAAGTCTCCCAGTGACGAGGATAAAATAACATTGTGTTCAATGATAAATTCTGATTGCTTAGTTGAGGATAAACTGAAGAACTCAAAAGGGACAATGTACAGAACACAGAAAATACAGAGAACGTGAGAAATACATGGGTGCAATATGTTCTCTGCGTTATAGAGAACACAAAAGGTATATGTTGCCAGATCAGTCAGACTGTGATGGATGTGTGGATAGTTTAATACAGCCTCTGACTCTCTTTTGAGCAAGACAAACCTCTGAAATCTATACTTAAAGTGTAACCTCTGACTCACTAAAGCTGCTGCATTTTGAATCATTCGCCAGTGTTGAAAGTCCTTTTTGGACTTAGTTCCCGAGACCATTAAAGACTGGTTTAGACAGAGGTCCATAATACTCTGCTGCACTGTTTCAGGAAGTTTAAGGCTACCTTTGCTGTCACTGTTCCATCCTGGCATGTGTACTGAATGTAAACAGTAATTGCTAAGATAGTCATGAATGTTTAAATTTCCATGTGTAGTTGTCACTCACAGTCTGTCTAGATGGGACCACAGGATGATAATTGTAATATAATGTATGACAAATTCTCTGCAAGGAAACAATTCAATTTAAAGACTCCCATTGTTAATTAACTGTTTCAAGATTTAATGAACTAAATTTAAGGATTTAATATATCGACTTTCAATATCTTTCTTCTATGATTACTGGAAAAAATTGGAACTGATTATTCTATTTACTCGATGAAAAATGCTGAGTCAGTTTTATTTCCAGATGTATTTTATACATACGCCAGAGAGAATCTTATAATTTTGGAACATCTCTGGGTCAGATGGGATGCATTTTGTAACAGTGGCAATAATGGTAGTGATGGTTTTGGCAGTGGGAGGGATAGCAGTAACGATGGTGACAGAGGGATTGACAGTGGTGGTGATGGCACTGATGAAGACAGTAGCAATAGTGATGATTCTGATTGTGGTAGTAATGTGGTGGTGATGGCAAGAATGATGACAGTGATACTGATGATTGTAAAGATGATGGTGGAGGTGTATGTGATAGTTATAATAATAATAATAGTGCACGCGTGACCAATAACAAATCCACACTACTGAAAACAATAAAAATTCCTTGGCTGGTAGATTAAAGGATAAGTCCAATAACCATATGTTTCAACTCCCCCCCTTCCCCCACACACACACAAGGAATCGTTCAAGACTCTGTACACCATATACGTCAGGCCCATACTGGAGTATGCAGCACCAGTTTGGAACCCACACCTGGTCAAGCACGTCAAGAAACTAGAGAAAGTGCAAAGGTTTGCAACAAGACTAGTCCCAGAGCTAAGGGGATTGTCCTACGAAGAAAGGTTAAGGGAAATCGGCCTGACGACACTAGAGGACAGGAGGGTTAGGGAAGACATGATAACGACATATAAAATACTGCGAGGAATAGATAAGGTGGAACAAGATGTCAAAGAGGGTAGTTAGGAAAAGGTAAGTTTTCTTCAGTCATAGAGTTGTCAGGAAGTGGAATAGCCTAGAAAGTGACGTAGTGGAGGCAGGAACCATACATAGTTTTAAGACGAGGTTTGATAAAGCTCATGGAGCAGGGAGAGAGAGGACCTAGTAGCAATCAGTGAAGAGGCGGGGCCAGGAGCTATGAATCGACCCCTGCAACCACAAATAGGTGAATACAAATAGGTGAGTACAGTCAAAGTTGTCAGGAAGTGGAATAGTCTGGAAAGTGAGGTAGTGGAGGCAAGATCCATACATAGCTTTAAGAAGAGGTATGATAAAGCACATGGAGCAGAAAAAATGACCGGGTAGTAGCTAGTGAAGAGGCGGGGCCAGGAACTGTGAATCGACCCCTGCAACCACAACTAAGTGAGTACAACTAGGTGAATACACACAAACACACACACACACACACACACACACACACACACACATGTAAAGCTAATGCGAAGAATTCAATCGGATGAGGATCAGGCAAGACTACAAAAGGATCTGGACAGACTGCAATCCTGGTCCAACAAATGGCTCCTGGAGTTTAACCACCAAGTTCAAAGTCATGAAGATTGGGAAAGGCGAAAGAAGACCACAGAGAGAGTACAGGCTAGGGGGGCTAAATACTCTAACCCTCACCCAAGGAAAAGGGTTTCGGGGTGAGTATAATACCGAGCACATCTCCTGAGGTGCACCTCAACCAAATAACTGCTGCAGCATATGGGCTCCCTGCAGACCTAAGAATAGCGTTTCTACACCTGAGTAAGGAATCATTCAAGACTCTGTACACCGTGTATGTCAGGCCCATGTTGGAGTGTGCAGCACCAGTATGAAACCCACACCTGGTCAAGCACGTCAAGAAATTAGAGACAGCAAAGGTTTGCAACAAGACTAGTCCCGGAGTTAATGAGTATGTCCTACGAGGAGAGGTTAAGGTAAATCAACCTGATGAGACTGGAGGACAGGAGGGATAAGGGGGACATGATAACATATAGAATACTGAGAGGAATTGAAAGGGTGGATAAGGACAGGATGTTTCAGAGATGGGACACAGTCACAAGGGGTCACAACTGGAAGTTGAAAACTCAGATGAGTCACAGGGATATTAGGAAGTATTTCTTCAACCATATAGTTGTTAGGAAGTGGAACAATCTGGAGAGTGATGTAGTGGAGGCAAGATCTATACATAGAGAGGGAAAGAGTGGACCTAGTAGTGACCAGCTAAGTGGCGGGGCCAGGAGCTGTGAATCGACCCCTGCAACCACAGATAGGTTAGTACTCTCTCTCTTTCTCTCTCTCTCTCTCTCTCTCTCTCTCTCTCTCTCTCTCTCTCATAAGACTTTAAGAACAGGTACGACATCGCCCAAGGAGCAAAAAAAAAAAATACTAGTGAAACCTTTGGTATGCAGTTAATTTGCAAGCTCTGGCATCCTTGTCTTGTGAGATCAAAGAATGTGAAGAGGCGGTGTGCAACGGGAATGTAAATGCAAATGAGACAGTTGTTGTGAAACCAACCTCATTCCTTGGAATACATTGTCAGAATGTTATTGTTAGTTTATTTGTCAAGATAGAAATTCTTACAAAGGTCTTTGTCATGACCCTCTCAGTGGTGCTTAGACTATGGCAAGGCTACGGCCAGGTGGTGTCCACAGAAGCTAAGAGAGAGATGCGCTTTCTGAGGGAGACAACCCAGAGGGTTCGTAATAGTCTTCATGTAGTAAGGAAGTGAATAAAGGAAATGGCTGGTCAGTGACGGAGAGGAAGGAATCTAAACTCAGGATTGAAAGAAGTGGTGGAGCTAAGCTGGAAACTGCTTATCCTTTTGCTGTCGAAAACGTGTAGAACATCTTGTGAAGCAGTGAACGAGGATCATTGAGAAATTCCAAAGAAAAAAATAAATGTTTTCTTGTTTTGGGTGATTCTCTGATGAGGTATATGGATCGTGTATTTTAAAACAGAATAAACAGGAGGAAAGTACATCTACCTGGTGCTGGGAAGAAGGAATATATGGAATATATGTCTTGGATAAATGCGAAACAAATGAGTTCTGATTTATTAAGCGAGAAGTCAGACACTTTAATCAGGGAAAACTGATATACTATACCGTTTCTTGCATAAGTTCAATGAAGTTGGCGAACGTAATTGTACTTATGTGTACCTGTGCCTAAATAAACTTACAAATATCCAAGGTCAATTTATGTGGGGTCTAGCTGCGTGATGATGGTTAAGTGATACCAAGAGAGGGCGTTAGCAGTGTTAGCTGGTTGAGCTTTGTCAAGGAGTTACAATACTAGGACAGAGAGACTATGTAGGTAACGTGAGGTGAAAGAGCGTAAGCTCAGTAGTAGGCCCATTGGCTCATGTAGTAGTAGTAGTGTAGTAGCAGTGGAAGTACTACTAGTGGTAGTGTTAGTGGTAGTAGTAGTAGTAATAGTATAAGTAAAGGTAATGTAATTCTTGGTTACGATGTGACTGCACGGTTTGTTTTTTCATGAGAGCTCTTTCTAATACCCCAGAGATGCTTTATTCTGTTTATTGGTGTCTGAAATGGCGATTATGGATGATTCAAGGTATTTACGTCTGCGGAAATTTGCTTATTTGATCACTAGCCGGGCGTCACTGAATCTCACTAAATGGTTGGTAGAGTTGCTGTGCTATTCAAAGTGTCGTTTCTGTAGGAATTGTGCTCACTGAGATGTATTTCTAGAGTACGTGCTGTTTCACCGACGTATTCCTTGTCACAGCCTCTTCAAGGAATTATGTAAACACCTTCGTTGACTGGTTCAAGGTTCTTTGATGGATATGCTGGTTGTGATGATTACTAATGTTGGCTTGTGCAAGTACTTTGGAGACGTTCAAGGCAATTTGGCTGTTGGGAAAGATTATGACTTTGTTTAAAGTGAAGGTATTGGGTGGTGAATTGATGTGGAGGACTTTTTTTCTAGAGTTCTTGATGAAAAATGAAGGAAAATGAAGGTTGGTGAAGGTATGGTGATGCAAATTAGGTGTCCTCTTAGGAAAAATCCGAATATGATTACTCGTTTGGTGTTAGTATTTTGATTGGAATAGAAGTGTGAGAGGTCGTTTTTGTTTGAAGATTTTCTGTAAACTTGGAATTTTAGTGTGTTATTTACTTTATAAATGAGGACGTCAAGAAATTGTAACCAGTTAATTGCCTGGCCGGTTCAACTGTGTTGATTCTTCTTTGTAAGGAAACTTTATAATGTCTGAGGTATTAACAAGTGTTCTTTAAACATCACATAACCAAGAATTACCTCCTATTATTATTATTACCTGCTATTATTATTACTGTTATTGCTATTACTACTTCTGCTACTGCTATTACTACTACTACTGCTGCTGCTACTACTACTATTACTACTGCTGCTACTACTACTGCTACTGATGCTGCTACTACTGCTACTGATGCTGCTGCTGATATTTCTACTACTACTGCTGCTGCTACTGCTGCTGATGCTACTACTGCTGCTGCTACTGCTGCTGATGCTACAACTACTACTACAACATGGGTCAGTAGGCCTATTGTAGTGCTTACGCTATTTCACCTCACTTGATACACATATATATATATATATATATATATATATATATATATATATATATATATATATATATATATATATATATATATATATATCCTTCAGAGTGCCGGCACTCTGAAGGAGGGGTGTTAATGTTGCAGTTTTATAACTGTAGTGTAAAGCACCCTTCTGGCAAGACAGTGATGGAGTGAAGGATGATGAAAGTTTTTCTTTTCGGGCCACCCTGCCTTGGTGGGAATCGGCCGATGTGTTAATAAAAAAAAAAAATATATATATATATATATATATATATATATATATATATATATATATATATATATATATATATATATATATATATATATATATATGTGTGTAATCCTGTGTATACTTGTATTGCTTTTAACGGCTTGATAAAGCTCCTGGAGAGCGAAACGTTGCCACAATAACTGTCACATTAGTTACACAAGTGTCCTTTTACCTAACATACTGTAAGCAATTCCGCCATTATTACAAGATAAAACTTAAACGGTTGCGTCAAAAATAAACGCATCAAGAAATAAACACTTGCTTTGCTCGGATGCAATTTCTTGAAGTACATAGAAAGCTGTAACGACCCACATACTTTTAAAGTGATCCAGAAAAACGTCTTTGTGACGAAATGGATAAGACTTCAGGACACGAAAATGTAGTCATCTATGGGGGATTTAATTTCAGCCAGAGTGGATGAAATTCTTTGACTCGAAATCTAGAATCCTACGACTGCCTAGAGGAAGTCCCGAACTTCTTCTCTAGCAATTTGTGATAGAATCAGCTAGAGGAACTAACTTACACAAATCGGCTCTGACAAAGAAACCCTAGTATTTTTTTTTCTAGATATAACGGAAGAACTAAGAATAAGTGATCACAAATCTGTTCTTTAATATTACAATGAAGTAATGATTATAAGGATAATACCATTAAGGTACCAGGTGCTGCTCAAATTCTATGATATTGTGGACTGGCAATGTTTTTCAGAAACCTGTGCAGGACTGCACATTTTTAAGAATTTTATTATTTAAAAATTCTTTAAAAAACATTAAAATACATTTTTATGAACCACACAAAATACACAAGGATTTTGTTTTCAATTTATAAAAAAAATTCAATTTATAAAATAAATTATTCACCCGCGCTAATAGTTTATAATCTTAGTTTTTTTATTATTATTATTATTATTATTATTATTATTATTATTATTATTATTAAAAATACTTAAGTTATTTTTAATGATAACTATAATGAATATAAATTGTATTAGTGCGGGTGTATAATATATTTTATAAATTTTATTAAAAAGATTAATGTGCTCAGGATGTAAAAAAAAAAACCTAGTTTATTTTGCGTCGTTTATAAAAAAATATTTAATGCTTTTAAAAGAATTTTTACTTAACTGAGATATTGAAATATTGTATAACGTAGTGGGATCGTATTGTTGACTAACAGATTTTATATAATTCTTTAATTTCAAGTCACATTGCCGAAATAAAAAGACTTTATAGATACATTTTTACATCCACTGAGCCACTCAAACACATTAACTTTTTTTCATAGTCAAGTAAAATATCAACTGAACCTGGATATCATAATTGAAAGTATGACTTTTTTTTCCTAGATTAAGTATTTCCTAAGCCTTCTGGTCATATGTTGCATCATTTTCTAGTTGTTAATGTTGCAAGGGTGGCCAGAGTTTAACATGTGGTCTTGTTGAATTCTCTTGTAATGTAAAGTAGGACCGTCGTATCCGCGGTAGCGAATGAAACGTAACCCCGTCGGATACGGGGTCCAACTCTACTAGCTGTGACGCACTGGCATATAAACGTTATGCTTCTCAAAACATATTTCTTTATTTCCTGGCAGCTTGCGTCCGACAGGTGACACTATTGACCTGTGGCTGGTGGCTCGCTGACTGACAGCGGTCTACTGACCCAGGAAACACTTGGCTAGTGTTGACTGAGGTAACGGACGCCTACATATATAGATGAAGGCCTTACGAACAAAAATGAACAGCATTGCCAATATAATATTTTCCAAAATATGCTGTTCACAGTACATACCTTCTCAATGAGGAAATTATATGACACAAAAATTACCCTAACGCTTAATTAAATGGATAAGCAGATTAAAACATCTTTTGAGAGGAAGCAGACATTTATAGAAACTTAAAAGAGGAGAGGGATACCACATGGATAAATATATTCATAATAATGGAGATGCTGTAAAAGGGATACGAAAAGTTAAAACGACATATTAAATCAAAGTTAAAATTCAATGGTTGTCTTCCAGGTGTGAGGAATAGAGAGATCCAGGAGAGAGCGGGTCCCTATGTCATTAATTTTGGTAGTTTTTTTTTTTTTTTTTGAAGAATTGTGTTGGAACTAGTAGTGAAAGACTGGATGAATCTTAACTATGATTAAATGAGATAAGTAAGTGCCCAATAGTTTGTCTTGAAGTTCTAATATCAACTATACTGGGAAAAAAGGAAAGACTATGTACATATGTGCAGCAGCATGAACAATCTCAAGTATCCATGATGCTACCAACACAGTTGTATACTCCGTGTGGCAAGTGACACTCGCTTCATACCTCGTAGCTTGGAGGAGCCCAAGAGTAAAGAAGCCACATACCATTGCCGAGGAATTGGTAAAACCAGCAGTGCTCGATATGGTAAGGGCAGTTTGTGGAAGTCAAGCTACAAAAAATTTAATCGATACTTCTGCCAAAAGGCAATTAGTCAACGAATTAAGATCTTGTGTGATATAAAAGACCAGGTGATTGTAGGACAAATATGTGTAAACAGTTTAGTCTCCAGCTGGACGAGTCTACAGATGTTAGTGATGATGATCAACACCTGGATTACATGTGTTGTGAAGGTCCAGGAGATATGGCAGAGGAATTTCCGTTCTGCAGGCAATTTCACTCCACAACTGGAGAAGATATTCTCAAGACTGTGGACTCATTCTTCAAGGAAGAAAGGCTTCAGTGGAATCAGTGTTTTAGTGTCTGCTGTGATGGTGGACCAGTAGTGTTAGGAGCACGTCAGGGTTCCACTGGTAGAGTCAAAGAATAAAATCACAGTCTTCACCATGAAAATCTTGCTTCTCAGAGGTTGCCACGAGAGTTACAGAACATGATGCCGGAGGTCACTCATATCGTTAATTTCATTAAATTTAGGGACCTTAATTCCAGGATCTTCACTGAGATGTTTTCCGATTTTGGTTTGGAAGATGTGCATCTGTTGTATCACTGAGGTTAGCTGACAGTCACTAGGAAGGTGCTCCTACCATTGCTTGAAATGCGGAATGAGGCGGAGATATTTTAGATTGAAAAGAATCATCCAAGGGCCCCCTAAATTCTTAGATTCAAAATGGATGACGGAAGTGGGCTTATCTTGCCGATATTTTTGCTGAGGTTAACGCCCTAAGCATTTCAATGGAAGGTCGTGATCAGGCGTTGTTTGGGATGTTTGAGAAACTAAGAACGTTCATGGGGAAACAGATGTGGAGGAGTATAATTGAGGCTGGAAAGACTGAATCATTATCATCCTTGAGTACATAGTGAGTGTATCGTTCTGGAGGACAAAACACTCACTCTGTCATGCAGGTTCAAAGCGTCATGGAAAAATAAACACATAAGCAGTATAATGTGATCCTTTATTGACAACGTTTCGCCCACGCAGTGGGTTTTATCCATTGTGTTGGTATTTTATACCATTTATTTCCTTCAAAGCGGCATCGTGGAATATATTTCCAAGCTGATCACAGAGTTTGATCTCTATATTCCCGAGAATGTGATGAAATACACCTGGGTAAGACCTCTCCCAACATTGAATTTGAGGACCTACCTGACGATATTTCCAACATCATGATACTACAGCAGCAGCTCACTGAGATTCAGAATAAGGAAGCACTTCATTACGATTCACGAAATCGTAATAACATGAACGCAAACTATGGAACGGGTTTTACGATTCACTCGTCATGGCTTCGAACCCCACCATTCCCTGGTTTGTTTCACTTCAATACGATTTCAAAAAACAATAAAAGAATCACTGAGCTCATTCTGGATCAAAGTTTAAGAAGAAAAGTAGATTCATGTAAGTGAAGCCCTGAAAGTGCTCCTTCCCTTCGTTACAACTTTCCCGTGTGAGGCAAGTTTTACAGCACTCACGGTCTCAAAGACAGTACAGAAACTGTATTCAACCAGAGTATCACATAAGACGCAGTCTGTCATTTAAATCACCTTGCGTTGAGGAGCTAGTTAAAACCATGCTGTGCCAGGGATCTCATTAATTACTGACACGTCTCGCACAATACCCCAATCCACCTACTAATTAGGTGTTATATTTGTTGTGGATATTCATTATAATTTCTGTTTATTAGTAACGTTAATAAAATATTGCCTTTTACCTTTTGTATTGTGTTAGTGTGACTACTTAATAGTCCAAGTCAAATCGAAACGTCATGAGTTTCTTTTCTTATGTGCGGGTTATTTGTGTATTTAAGAACACGATCATCTTTTTCACTTAGGTTGAAAATGAACATTATGAACCTATGGGTCGGCAAGTAAATTCTCGTCAGGCTTTTGTTAAGAAGCACTGTGTTAAATCATTGCTGGTTGTATGTTAAGCTATTACAGTTAGCTTATTAGTCTTGTATAAGGAGGACGATTTATTTGGCAGGTGGAAAAAAAATACGACATTTTCATTGGACAGTCAGTCACAGTCTTTCCTACCTGACAAAATTATAATTATTTAAAAATTATATTTTTATATCTATTATAATATTGCAGACTATTTCCATCATCTGAAACAATTGGTTTAGATATATTACGAAATGTCATTCCCTTCTAGAATATACTAGCAACAGCTAATGCAGTTTTATCAGTATCTGGACTTAAATTGAAGTACCGTGACAACTGTGTATTTTTACACCCACTCGTCAGACCAGGCGACACTTTTCCAAACTTCAACTTATATTATTACTTTATACAAAATTTCAGATTTAATTTTTTAATTTGAATTTTAAATGTTTTTAAATTGCACTTTATTCTTATTATAATGAAAGGTTATTTGCGTCGTTATTGGTAGCGGGAATGAATGATAAGGCTTCGGAGGCTTCTTACTTTATTGGCGATAACGTGAGGGTACACAGGCAGTGTGTTTGTGCCCATGGCCCGGGAGGGCCATGCCCAGCGAGGGAGAGAGGAGTAGGCCTTGTTGACTCTAGGATGCCTGGACGAGAAGTGAGAAAGGAACATGGTAGGGCAGACTCAGGTGCCCAGCCTATGCCAACAGATGTCAGGCCTATGGCCCCACGAATTATAAATTCAACTGAGCAGACAGCATGGGCTAACTACATTTGCTCGGCTGCACACCACCATGGTCGTCCCCGACCATGACTGGCTGTAAAAAAAAACTCACAGGAACAGGGCACAGAACACAATAAAAACATATATATGTACATATGTGGACATGGAAAAAAAAAACTTCCTACTGAGAGGAAAAAAGAAAAAGGTGGCTGCTTCGTGGTCTAAGGCAGTATCAATGGGCATCACTGCACGCCTTCCTGCATCTGTACAGATACTGCAACACAGGAGACATCGCTGCAGCCGAGCTGTGACGTAACAGGGTACAGTCTCCTCTGGGACGGTGAAGCAGTCATCATAGTGGTTGTTGCAGGGTTCACTCAACCTGGGGCACAACCTGCTGGTGCTCTCGAGTGAGGCGTCGTCGGTAGTCGGCAACTGGGCAGGACTTCAACTGGCAAGTGACTCAGGAGGACATTTCTCGACTGGTACTGTCGCTGGGGCTGTCACTGCCGGTGAGTGTGAAGTGAGTCATGGCAGAGACGACTCGGCGAAACATCTGGGAGTCTTATCATCATACACCGTACTGGAGTGAGCAGACTAGCAGTCAAAGTGACATCTTTGTGCAGGAGGTCACTGAAGCTGTGACACGAGGCTGACACACAGTGAATACCGACAAGGCTAACGGCTAACTGCGGCTGGCTTGACGAGTGTCATTCTCTCGTCAGTTGGAGCTACAGCAGAGGTTAGTCTAAGCATCCTCAGACTGGTTCTCTACATCTAACTGCACTCTGATGGTCTGAAGGTGAAGAAACGAGTCTCGATGGGAGAATTGTTGCGGGTACGATTCAGTAGGGCATTACGAGCGGCGAACATAGAGCTTTCTGTACACGGGGTTCAGACGCTCGTAACTGACGCCTGAACTGACTAATATCATGTCAAATGCGCGGGGTCACACCGGGTGACGTGACAAGTAACACGAGGTGCTACACTGGTCTGGGCGAACATACTGTGGTTCACACACACAGCTGTACTCAAAACCACTTAATCAGGACACACGGAAAACTAAACACACACCTACTGCACATGCGGTTACAACATAACTTGAACTAACAAATAACACTTTTCTGTGCAAAAAATGGACACTAAACCATACATCAACATTTGAGAACACTGAAAGGAAATAATTAACACCCGACATATATCTTCTCTCAAACTTCTCGACAACACTGAAAATAAAATGCTCACTGTGAACCTAGAACACATGACATCATGTGGTGATGTCAGGCGTGACATGTGATGTCATAGGGTGACATCGCGAGATAACGTCAGCAGACATAGCGAGGTGACATCCTGGAGTGACGTCGTGAGGAATGTCATGGGGTTACATAGCGAGTGACGTCAGGCAGACGTCGTGGGTGATGTAGTGAAGTCGGGCAGTATCGTGGGTGACGTCAGTGGAGTCGGGCAGCATCGTGGGGGACGTCAGTGGAGTCGGGCAGCATCGTGGGTGACGTCAGCAGCATGGTGACGTCATGGGTTGATGCGGGCTGCAGACCACAGCGTGGCTTGGGAGGTCTAGCTTGGTAACCCACGTGGCTTCGTCCACACCCCACGTGGCTTCGAGTGACCTTGG
The DNA here is from genome assembly GCA_009830355.1 of Cherax destructor. Lineage (NCBI taxonomy): Eukaryota > Metazoa > Arthropoda > Malacostraca > Decapoda > Parastacidae > Cherax > Cherax destructor. The sequence continues at coordinate 64,030 of WNWK01005291.1, read as the reverse complement.
GCACTCGGATACACAGCTCTGGCAAAGAATTCATATTGAATTTGCAGAGAGCAGAGAGAGTGAGACGGTGAGTGGTGTGTGTGTGGTAGAGTGAGGTGAGCGTGGGGCGAGCATGAGTGAGTGAGGTGAGCGTGGGGCGAGCATGAGTGAGTGAGGCGAGGAACTCCAGCCCGCTTCCTCCTCCCTACCCACTCACACTGGATGCAGAAATCACCACAAACTCACCTCTAACTTGCTGAATTAGCCATGCTGAGCTGAAAACAACAGCAGACCCATACAAGTGACGCTGAACACGTGACTTGAGAAACAGCATGGGCTGCTGTGGCATGGAGAAATTCGACAAATTTCGGCATGGAACCTGATTGTACCTGTGTGTGGATGCTGAAACTTACAGACACAACATCAGGATAACTCATTGAGAGACGGATGCTTCTTGTATGGGGTGATGAAGGGAATATAACTCCATTCCCCTTCCTTTCCTCTCTCCGGGCAAACACATCTGCTGCGAGGCACCGCCGCCACCATTTATAATGAAAAGATTATTGGTGTTGTTGTTGATCATGATGGTGGATGAAATTATAAATGGTGGAAGCGGTGCCCTGCAGCAGATGTGTTTGCCCAGAGAGAGGGAAGGAAGGGGAATGGAGTTGTCTTCACTTCATCACCCCATACAAAAAGCATCCGTCTCTCAACGAGTTATCCTGATGCTATGTCTGCAAGTCTCATCATCCGGACACAGGTACAAGCAAACATCCAGGCCGAAATTTATTGAATTTCTCCGAGAAATATAAGTGGCGTCCCTGCGACTCCATGCCACAGCGTCCCATGCTGTTTCTCAAGTCACGTGTTCAGCATTACCAGTATGTTCTGCTGTTGTTGTTCAGCTCAGCACAGCTAATTCAGAGGTGAGTTTGTGGTGATTTCTGCATCCAGTGAGTGTTTCTCCTTGAGTTTGTGGATAGGGAGGAGGAAGTGGGCCAGAGTTCCTCGCCTCACTCACTCATGCTCACCTCACTTCACCACACACACCACTCACTGTCTCACTCTCTCTGCTGTTCTCTGTGAATTCAATGTGAATTCTTGGCCAGAGCTGTGTATCGGAGTACCCGAGGTCACTCGAAGTCACAAGGATGATGAAGCCACATGGATGATGAAGCCACGTGGATGACGAAGCCATGTGGAGCAAGCCATGTGGGGTGTGGACGAAGCCACTTGGGTTAAGTCAGATCCCACCATTTATAATGAAAGGTTATTTGGTCGTTCTTGGTAGCGGGAATGAATGATAAGGCTTCAGAGGCTTCTTACTTTATTGGCAATAATGTGAGGGTACACAGGCAGTGTGTTTGTGCCCATTGCCCGGGAGAGCCATGCCCAGCGAGGGAGAGAGGAGTAGGCCTTGTTGACTCTAGGATGCCTGGACGAGAAGTGAGAAAGGAACATGGTAGGGCAGACTCAGGTGCCCAGCCTATGCCAACAGATGTCAGGCCTATGGCCCCACTAATTATAAATTCAACTGGGCAGACAGCATAGGCTGTCTACATTATTGTAATTTCAGATTCTGAAGATGGATGATTTTACATCCGAAACGATAATAAAGAAATTGAATGTTCACTAAGATGGTGTCTGCCACAACCATGGTCCTACTTTTTATACAAAAGATTCTTTTCCCATGTGGAGCCTCAATTACTAAGATATATATATATATATATATATATATATATATATATATATATATATATATATATATATATATATATATATATATATATATATATATATATATATATATATATATATATATATATAGTGTGTGTAATATATACTTAAAACATCAACTTGGAAATTGAATTATACCTCTAGGCCATTCGCGTTGCAACCAACACATCAGGAGCTGGCAATGTTGCAGAAAAGAGGATGTCCAAGCTAATATGATCACAGGAAGCGCTTTTTCTCGAATGAGGAAGAGAGGCAGGAGGCAGGAAGTGTCCTCAGGCATACCAATACTCATAGCCAGAAAGATTGAATATTATAGCATTAGAAGACAGCCAGCCACAAGCACTGATATTGTAGTAGTAACCTAACGAACGTAACATGGCAATTATCAAACATTCGGTCAGACTATGATATAAATGACTCGTGTCTCATTTATAAGGAGACATCTGTAATTTATCCAAAGAAAGACGGCCAAAGTTTATCAATCTCACAAGATTCTGAGGCAAAAGCTGGTTTAACCTTCAGAAAACAAGTAGGAAAAACAGGCTCTAATTCCTCGGTGTGGAACGCCACGTAAGATACTCCAACGCATTCGTATCTGATTTTTGGCTATGTACAATTTCCTCAACTAAAAATGAATTTAATTTGAACAACCCATCACTGTTATTGTATAATAAATGTTTATCACGTTTTATAATTGCCGATTCGACAATATTCCGTTCAAGCTAAGAGGAACAAGGGGCAATGACTCTTGCTTCTGACCAATATTCCAAGTTATAGCAGGCTCTAAAGTGGCTGAAAATTGTGTTCGATTCCTGTGCAGTACGTATTCAATAGCTGTTTTGTGATATCCTAACATTTAGAGTTTGCCAGTTTGTCCCACTTAGGATACGTTGCAGCCATTGCAACAAATTCTGTAGACACCACCAACACACTGTTGAGGAGATTTCTTTATCAGAATGCTTCTAACAGTCCGTGATTTTTTAAGAACTACTTGTATATTAAATCTTTTAAGTGCATTCAGCAGGACAGATAAATTTTCACTGTATGAGAGAATGAGCACATTCTTGATCTGAGGTGTTATCCTAGGCTCAGCTCTATGATAAATTTTCCTAGCTGCCAGCAACATGGATTCCACGACCTTTTTAGGTTATCACACTTTCATTACAGTGCAAAATATTTATCGAATTTCTTCATCGAGGAACTCAGGGCTGCACACTCGGTAAGCTCTCAGAAATATATTGAGAATAATATTCCTTTTAACTCTTGTCTCGTGGTTGGAATAGTAGTGAATGTATGAGCACACGTTGGTGGCCTTCCTGTATACTGTAAACTTAAACTTTCTATCAACCCAATGTATCAACACACCTAAGAATGGAAGTTTAGATTACACTTCTTTCTCCACGGTTAATTTAATGGATGGGACCAAAGCGTTAAGTCGCAGTAAAAATGTATCCAGGGCTATATCATTTGGACACAAGATGTCATCCACATATCTGAACGATTTAGCTTTACAAGGCAGGATATCTTTCAACAGCCTAACCTCGAAAAACTCCATATACAGATTTCTCAGTAAGGGAGACAATGGATTATCCATAGTAATTCCCTGCATTTGAGCATAGTATTTACCTTCAGATTCAAACTTGCAGTCAACTACACACAATTTAATCAGTTCATTAATAGTATTCTTATCAAAAGGCAAGCAAAATGCATCTAATTCTTCTTCCAGATAACAGAGCGGGAACAGGCACTCTAGTGAACAACGCCATGACATCAAAACTTAATAGTTTAAATTCATTAGACATGTTAACATTTGGCAATTTGTCAATAACCTCAACATTGTTTTTTTATGTAGGCTTCAGAAATGTTGCCGAGGAATGAAGTTTGTTTTTACCATCCACTTTGCATATTTCGTCGATCCTACAGAGGTAATAACAAGTCTCGCTGGAAAACCCTGCTTGTCGGTTTTAATCAAACATGTAAGGGAGTGTCTCCGACCTCGCCGATAACTGTGTAATTAATTCTCGATTACCTCTCAGTGAGGTTCTATGCTGTTTATTAAACTTACTATTAACCTTGTCCAATAAATTTTTATTAAGGGGCACGTAAGTATCCCTGTCTTCCAATAAAATGTTTATTTTTCCGCTATAATCTACCTTGTCCATAATAAGTCTGCTTTCGTAAGGTGAAGTCTGGGATCTTTCTTTAATTCATGGTATAACTTAACAAATCTTTGAGGACAATTCGGTTCCACAGGTCCGAGCAAAGCCCTAGTAAATTTTGATGTCATGGCGTTGTTCACTATAGTGCTTGTTCC
>WNWK01005291.1:0-55000 GCA_009830355.1 Cherax destructor | reverse complement strand
AATGTTGGTTGTTTATAGACCACCTTACCAGGTGCTCAATCACTCTCTACTAATAATCTTCTCCGTAACCTTAGTTTAGTGCTATCTATCTGTCCCCTTTCTTAAATATTAGGTCTTCATCTCGTGGCAGCTGCTATGGATCCATTGACTTGGAGATTGTGGCTAGTGGTTCACAGGCTGTTTTGGCTCCTCTCAGGTCCCACGGAAGCATGTCATCTGGTCTCATATCTTTATAGATATTGATTAAGCTCGCACAATAATTTTTTCACCTTTTTTTGGCTGTCGTATTGTCCAGGATTCGCTGATACACTACCTTTTTTTTTTTTATCTCTCTGGTAACGTCCCCATTTCCTCTGAGAATTATTGACTTTTTAAAGAGCTCACGGTCTTCCTGGTGAGTACTTTGTGAGTTCTCCTTCCTTCTTGAGCCTTTTTACCTGGTTACTTACTGTTGTCTTCCTCCTGATGTGTCTGTATAGCAACCTTCAGTCAGAGTTGTCTTTCGGTGCTGTCATTCTCAGATTGACGTTCAGCCTCTCTTTTTACTCATGCTTATTTATTTCTGACTTTTCTGCTCTCTTCCATTTTCCTGCGTTCTTTCCTGTCTATATTTTGTTATGTTCTAGAACTTTTTACTTTTGTCTCTCTCCACCTCTGTTAGAACCATGGGCTGACACAATATTCATGTCATTGCGGCTTCTGTTCTTGGGTGTGAACTTCTCTGACTCGTGGCCCCTTCCGGCTACATACTCAATCATTTCATTTGCTGTCTACCCTTCCAGTTCTTTTTCCCACTGAATTTCATTTGCAAATTGCCTCATGCCTGTGTAGTTTCCTTTTTGGAAGTCTTTCTCTCTCTTCCTTCAGGGACTGTTCTCTCTCTCTCTCTCTCTCTCTCTCTCTCTCTCTCTCTCTCTCTCTCTCTCTCTCTCTTCATCCAAGATATATTCGAAACTCAGAACTGTGCAATCACTAGCGATGTGGTGCGTCCCGTAATCAATGTGTCCTACATCAGAATTACTCATGGTGAATACATGATCCAACCTTGCGGGTTCATCCTCCAATACCACTTCCAGCCTTTTGGTCCTCCACGTTTCCAGTCCCACCTGTGGCTCCAGATTCTCCCCAGTCTCTTTGCATGATCATCATGCTCATGTGGACCACCATCGGTATCGTATTCATCGTTTTGTTTTTGTCGTCTTAGTCCTGTCTAGGTCTCCTGCTGTTTTCTGTGTACTCACCTATTTGTGGTTGAAGGGGTCGCTCCATAGCTCCTGGCCCAGCCTCTTCACTGATTGCTACTAGGTCCTCTGTCTCCCTGCTCCATGGCTTCATCAAACCTCGTCTTAAAACTATGTATGGTTCCTGCCTCCACTACATCTCTTTCTAGGCTATTCCACTTCCTGACAACTCTGTGCCTGAAGAAATACTTCCTAACATCCCTTTGACTCATCTGAGTCTTCAGCTTCCAATTGTGACCCCTTGTTGCTGTGTCCCCTCTCTGGAACATCCTGTCTTTGTCGACCCTGTCAATTCCTCGCAGTATTTTATGTGATAACGACATATAAAATGCTGCGAGGAATTACTTGGTAATTACATTACTTGATAATTACATTAGTTCTCTCTCGTTACACTATAGGTTCACAGAGAATGTTTAGATTGCTATCTGTAGAAAACAGTGAGTGATATACATATTTTTAAAGAGTATCTAAGTGGAAAAGTCATGTCTAGATGTTTTCCCTGACCCTCCTGTCCTCCAGTGTCGTCAGGCCGATTTCCCATAACCTTTCTTCGTAGGACAATCCCCTTAGCTCTGGAACTAGTCTTATTGCAAACCTTTGCACTTTCTCTAATTTCTTGATGTGCTTGACCAGGTGTGGATTCCAAACTGGTGCTGCATACTCCAAAATGAGCCTGACGTATATGGTGTACAAGAGTCTCGAATGATTCCTTACTGAGGTATCGGAATGCTATTCTTAGGTTTGCCAGGCGCCCATATGCTGCAGCAGTTATCTGATTGATGTGCGCCTCAGATGTACTCGGTATTATACTCATCCCAAGATTTTTTTCCTTCAGTGAGGTTTGCAGTCTTTGGCCACCTAGACTATACTCTGACTGCGGTCTTCTTTGCCCTTCCCCGATCTTCATGACTTTGCATTTGGCAGGGTTAAATTCAAGGAACCAGTTGCTGGACCAGGCTTGTAGCCTGTCCAGGTCTCTTTGTAGTCCTGCCTGATCCTCGACCAATTTAATTCTTCTCATTAACTTCACATCATCTGCAAACAGGGACACTTCTAAGTCTATCCCTTCTGTTATGACATTCACATATACCAAAAACAGCACAGATCCTAGGACTGACCCTTGTGGAACCTCGCTCGCCACAGGCGCCCACTCTGACACCTCGTCACGTACCATGACTTGTTGTTGCCTCCCTGTCAGATATTCTCTGATCCATTGCAGTGCCTTTCCTATTATGCGTGCCTGATCCTCTAGTTTTTGTATTAACCTCTTGTGAAGAACTGTGTCGAAGGCCTTATTGCAGTCCAAGAAAATGAAATCTATCCACCCCTCTCTCTCTCTCGTGTCTTACTTCCGTTAACTTGTCATAAAACTCCAGTAGGTTTGAGAGACAGGATTTTCCTTCCCTGAAACCGTGCTGGTTGTCGTTTATAAGCTTGTGTCTTTCTAGGTGCTCCACCACTCTGCTCCTGATGATCTTCTCCATGACTTTGCATACTATACACGTCAGTGACACAGGTCTGTAGTTTAATGCCGCGTGTCTGTCTCCTTCAAAATTGGGACTACATTTGCCATCTTCCATACCTCAGGTAGTTGCCCAGCTTCAATGGATGTGTTGAAGATTTTTGTTAGTGGCACACACAGAGTCTCTGTTCCCTCTCTAAGGACCCACGGAGAGATGTCTAGTCCCTCAGCCTTTGAGGTATCGTGTGTGTGTAAGTGTGTGTGTGTGTGTGTGTGTGTGTGTGTGTGTGTGTGTGTGTGTGGGTGGTTGAGTGTGTTCACCTATATGCACTCAGCTAAATGTCATTGCAGGATTCAAGTCTTAGCTTCTGGCCCCGCCTTTCAATCTTGAAGCTTGTCAGATTCGCTCCTGACCTTTCGGGCCCTATCGTACCTTTTCTTAAAACAATATATGGACTCTTCCTCCGACACTTCGTCAAGGCCATTCCACTTACCGACCACAATGTAACTAAAGAAACGCTTCCTGACATTCCTGTGATTCATCTTTGTGTTTAACTTCCTGCTGAGCCCCCGAGTACCTGTTTCCAACCCCAAATTGTCGCTGTCTTCCCTCTCAATTTCTCTGAGTATTTTGTATGTCGTTATCACGTCTTCCCAGGTTCTTTTAGCCTTTCCTAATAACTCATACCCATTAGCTATGGAACTATTTTCATTGTATTTTTCTACTCTTTCTCCAGTCTCTTAACATGTATCCTTAGGTATGGGTTCAGTACTGGTGCTGCATACTCAAAGATAATCCTGATATATCGTGTATAAAGTGGATGGTTAACACACATTAGCTGAAGCACCAACACACACCAGTTGAAGCACCAACACACACCAGTTGAAGCACCAACACTCACCAGCTGAAGCACAAACATACACCACCTGAAGCACCAACACACACCAGCTGAAGCACTAACACCAGCTGAAGCACAAACACATACCAGTTGAAGCCCCAACACACACACACACCCACCAGCTGAAACACCAACACACACCAGCTGAAGCACCAACACACACCAGCTGAAGCACAAACATACACCAACTGAAGCACCAACACACACCAGCTAAAGCACTAACACACACCAGCTGAAGCACAAACACATACCAGTTGAAGCCCCAACACACACACACCAGCTGAAGCACCAACACACACCAGCTGAGACACCAACACACACCAACTGAAGCACAAACATACACCAGCTTAAACAACACACACACCACCTGAAAAACTAACACACACCAGCTGAGGCCCAACACACACCAGCTGAGGCCCCAACACACACCAGCTGAGCCACCAACACACACCAGCTGAGCCACCAACACACACCAGCTGAGGCACCAACACACACCAGCTGAGGCACCAACACACCAGCTGAGGCACCAACACACACCAGCTGAAGCACCAAGACATACCAGCTGAGGCACCAACACACACCAGCTGAGGCACCAACACACACCAGCTGAGGCCACAACACACACCAGCTGAGGCACCAACACACACACCAGCTGAAGCACCAACACACACCAGCTGAGGCACCAATACACACCAGCTGAGGCACCAACATACACCAGCTGAGGCACCAACACACACCAGCTGAGGCCCCAACACACACCAGCTGAGGCATCAACACACACCAGCTGAGGCCCCAACACACACCAGCTGAGGCACCAACACACACACCAGCTGAGGCACCAACATACACCAGCTGAGGCACCAACACACACCAGCTGAGGCACCAACATATATGCTAATTAACAGTAATATAAACGGGAAAAGTTTTACTCTGTGACTTTAATTATTTTCCACCAAAAAAAACAAACCCGAGTCGAGCTATAAATTTCAGTGGATATATTTTACCTTGTGTTTACATGTGTTTAGAGGCGACCAACTGCAGGTTAATTGCCGAACAAGGAAACTAATATTCCCAGTACAGACAGCCGGCATTAGCTTGACTAATTACCCAGCTGAGTTTAACCCCCACGTGACAAGTGGACATTAATCACTATTTTCAATGCCCAGAAATTAAATTCTTTTTTTTTTGCGAGCATGTCTTGTGGGTTAATTGGTTTCCTGTTCAAGGAAAATCACTTGGTATAAACACGTTCTGGATTTGTTGGGGTCAAGGGTTATTTTCTAAGTCTGTTGTAGTTTGTATACTTTTGTAAATGATCGATTTTTTTTTTTTGAAAGAAAAAATGTTGTACGGACAAGAGACTGAATACAATTTTCTCTTTTGTTTCAAAATTCTTGAAAGACGTCATTTGTTTTACTTACAGTGTATGTTGGAGAATGTTAGTTACCATTTTGTCCTAGGCACATGTCGATTAGACACTAGGCCTGTAAATGTGTGGCGGTGAGTGTGTGTGTGTGTGTGTGTGTGTGTGCTCACCTAATTGTACTCACCTAATTGTGGTTGCAGGGGTCGAGACTCAGCTCCTGGCTCCGCCTCTTCGCTGTCCGCTACTGGGTCTCTGCTCTCCCTGCTCCATGAGCTTTATCATACCTCGTCTTAAAACTATGTATGGTTCCTGCCTCCACTATATCTTTCTCTAGACTATTCCACTTCCTGACTACTCTGTGGCTGAAGAAATACTTCCTAACATCCCTTTGACTCATCTGAGTCTTCAGCTTCCAGTTGTGTCCCCTTGTTTCTGTGTTCCCTCTCTGGAACATCCTGTCACTATCTACCTTGTCGATTCCCCGCAGTATTTTGTATGTCGTTATCATGTCTCCTCTAACCCTTCTGTCCTCCAGTGTTGTTAGTCCTATTTGCCTCAACCTTTCTTCATAGGGCAGTCCCCTGAGTTGTGGAACTAGCCTTGTCGCAAACCTTTGCACTTTCTCTAATTTCTTCACGTGCTTGACCAGGTGTGGGTTCCAGACTGGTGCTGCATGCTCTAGTATGGGCCTGACTTACACGGTGTACAGTGTCTTGAACGATTCCTTGTTAAGGTAACGGAACGCTAAACTTAGGTTTGCCAGTCGCCCATATGCTGCCGCGGTTATCTGGTTGATGTGTGTTTCCGGAGACGTGCTTGGCGTTATACTCACCCCAAGGTCTTTCTCCTTTGATGAGGTTTGTAGCCTTTGTCCACCTAGCCTGTACTCTGTCAGCGGTCTTCTTTGCCCTTCTCCGATCTTCATGACTTTGCATTTGGTGGGGTTAAATTCGAGAAGCCAGTTGCTAGACCAGATGTCAAGCTTGTCCAGGTCTCTTTGAAGTCCTGCTTGGTTTTCATCCGATGTGATTCTCCTCATTAATTTCACATCATCTGCGAACAGAGACACTTTGAGTCTATCCCGTCCGTCATGTCATTCACATATACCAAGAATAGCACTGGTCCTAGGACTGACCCTTGCGGTACACCGCTCGTCACAGGCGCCCACTGTGATACCTCATCACGCACCATGACCCGTTGTTGCCTCCCTGTGAAGTATTCCCTGATCCATTCCAGTGCCCTTCCTGTTATACACGCTTGGTCTTCCAATTTCTTTAATAATCTCATATGAGGAACTGTGTCGAAGGCCTTCCTGCAGTCCAGGAAAATGCAGTCAACCCACCCTTCTCTCTCTTGCCTTACCTCTGTTACTTTATCATAGAACTCCAGGTTTGTTACACAGGATTTGCCTTCCCTGAATCCGTGGTGTCTTGGGTTGATTATCCTTATCCTATTCTGCTTCAGATGCTCCACCATTCTTTTCCTGATGATTTTCTCCAAGACTTTGCACACTATACACGTAAGTGACACCGGTCTATAGTTTAGTGCCTCTTTTCTGTCTCCTTTTTTAAAGATGGGGACTACGTTGGCCTTTTTCAATATCTCAGGTAGCTGCCTAGTTTCAAGGGATGTGTTGAATATTATGGTAAGTGGCACACTCAGAACCTCAGCTCCTTCCCGAAGGACCCGCGGGGAGATATTGTCCTGACCCATCGCCACTCCCAAGACAGGGAGTCAAGGCCGGGTCACCATCTGGAAAAGACCCGGGCCGGGAGAGTATCGGCGAATCAACAACAACAACATATGGAGCATTATTTTTTATTTAAATTTTTACAATATTTTAAATGCAGCACACTGCATAATACGAACATTTCACTAAAAAAATGCATTATTTATTTAGTCATGACTTACAAAAGTTTTCATTAGAGCGAAACGTGCGGGTAAAATTGTTTTGCTACCCTACATGAATCGTTGTCTTTACCTTCCAGCCTGAGAGTTTCACCTCACTCGTTTCACCCCCTTAACTTATTTCACTCCCTCGTAAGTTTCACCTCACTTTTCGCCCTTTTACGCGTTTCATTTCACTCACGTTTCACCTTCCCCTCATGATTTAATCTCTCACAAGTTTCACCCCCTAATTTTCCCCCCAAACGTTTCTTCCCCACAAGTTTGATCCACGTTTCGCTCCCTAGTCGTTTTGAGTGTTGTACCAAGATACTTGTAAATCAATCATGTACAAACTCAGATAAATTACTATTCTATCTCCCAGTATTATTATTATTATTATTATTATTATTATTTTCATTATTATTATTTTCATTATTATTATTAATATTATTATTATTATACTAAAAAGTTCTAAAAACTCTTCAAAGGCTGTGCATCAAAAGAATTATAACAACCCTCCTCTTCCTTGTATCAAACCTGATTACCCACAACTTCTCCCAGTCCCAGGCACTGTAAAAGACCCTTGTGAGTTTAGCTCTTCTCTTCTCTCTGATGATGATGATAATAATAATTATAATTCCTGGTTCCTTCGTCAGCTTGTACAAATACTGTTTAATGAGGACAATTGTAAGGTTCTCATATTGGGAAAAGAAAATAACCACGGCACTTATATGTTCAATATTATAGATATTAATCAAACCGTAAAAGAAAAATACTTAGGAGCTCTGGTTAGTAGAAATCTAGTACAGACGCAACACTCCATAAGTGTTCTCAATAAAGCTGATGGACATTTGTGGCTTCATATTGAGAGGAATAAACAAGAGAAGTCCCATAATTATATTCTCAGATACAGGTACAACTCCTGGTTATTTTTATTGATGGAATTTTTGCCTCTCAATAAAGATATCGGTAATATATCATTAATCTAATGTTATACCCTAACTTATATATATAGTGGGTTTGAGTTTGAGGAGGACCTGCCTAGTATGGGCCAATAGGCCCATATGTTTCTCAATAAACATACCCAAGTGTTGCATATGTGTCTAATTTATAACTTGTCGGTTCTCTGAACCATTCATCTACAGCTCAATTCTGGTGTGCATAAGACCTTGTCTGGATTATACAGCTCAATTCTGGTCTTCATATTTCTGAATAGACTTAAATGCACGGGAAAAAATACGGTGAAGGATATAATTAATACCCAAGTTGCATATGTGTAATTTATAACTTTCCTCCTGAACCATTCATCTAGCTCAATGTTGCTAGACCGTCGGGATTATACACTCAATTCTGTCCTCAATTTCGAATGACTAAAGCACGGAAATAGTGAAGGATATAATTAATACACTATATTAAAAAACTTTCCCACGAAGATAGGTTGTAGACATTGAATTAACACTCTTTGAAGCGCATATATTTCTTTTTTTTTTTTTACCTCAGATGAGCCTTTGTCTCCTCCAAGTATCTTATGGACCTTTGTCTCCTCCAAGTATCTTATGGACCTTTGTCTCCTCCAAGTATCTTATGGGCATTTGTCTCCTCCAAGTATCTTATGGGCATTTGTCTCCTCCAAGTATCTTATGGGAATTTGTCTCCTCCAAGTATCTTATGGACCTTTGTCGCCTAGTAAAACTAACTTTTTTCCTAGATGAGTGATTGTAAATTATGAAAAACAGTAGCTGGCTCTCTTTACTTAATAATCCAAAATTCATGTAGTATAATCAGAGTAAAGGTAAAAGAAACTGCTCTTTCAACAATACTTCCCAGGCTACATTGGACACTATCTTGGTTACTACTATCATGGTTGTTGTGGTCACGACTTCCCTGGGTAATGTTTCCAATACTTCCCTGGCTACTCTGGCCACTACTACCTTGGCTACTTCAATCAATCAAAGATTAGTTGAAGGTCTCAGGTGTCATCCTCTGGAGCAACTGAAGACACAGCTGAAGATCATCACTCAACACACTCTGATACTCAGTGGGAAAACAGCCTCCTTATGCAGCCTGTGCGCATCCCTTCCACACGCTTCTAGTAATAAGAGACACAAATGCAATTATATGGAGTCTCTCATTGACGACAGACCTGTGACTTCATAAAGCCCTCTACTTTAACGATACCGTCGTCAAAAAATGATACCATGTAACTGCATTTATTACTTTTGGCGTCGCATCATTCTCTCATGCGCCTATTTCATCTTCAGATTTAAAAAACACTAACGTCCTTGGGGGTCTACTGAAGCAGCATAGCTCTTACTTGTTTCAGACACATACTTGTAGGATAAAAGTATCTTGGCTTTGCTTATCAGTCATACATTAATGTTTATATCCAGCAGTTTGTGACCTCTTCTGCCAACTGATTCCTGATTCAGAAAAAGATAGAAAAATTTCGTGTGGCAAAATTAGCCCCTAACCTTGATAGAGAATTGAATAATGCTCTACGCACCTATACAGAAGAGAATGAAAAGTCACAATACCTTTATCAAGAAAAATTCTATTTAGTAGTTAGGTTTCAAAAAATTCTATGCACTAGTCACTAAGGACTGGTGAAACAGGATTTCCCATTGTCATTCTAAATTTTGAGTGCTAAATTCACCAGTAAACACAAGGTCTGCATCAATGATGCAAAGCTTAATAAGCTCATAGACTACAGAAACAGGCAGCATAAATTATAATTACATAGGTCAACAGAAAGAAAGTTTAGTAAGTTATCAACTGGGATCTTTGTGAATAATGATATAACATAAAAACTAACCATATGGTAATTATTTAAATTAGTCGGTGGTAGGGAAAGTAAATACTCAAAAGCTCCAAGGAGAAATCTGTATGTAATTCCCTGAACTATGTTTATTCTTTTTTCTGAGGATGACTGTCCACAATTAGAACCAGAAGTGGTATACATATACTTACACACATATATACATATACTTACACACACACACACACACACACACGCTGTCGGAGGATGAAGAGATGCTACCTCGCTCAGAGGTAACATCTCATTGAATAAACACCTCGCCCACTGAGGTGATGCCTCAAAGTGCACTGCAGGAGGCCTACTGGTTCACAATTTCATTAATAAATAATAGCAAAACTTTTTCTAATAAAACAGTAAATAACAAATACGTCAAACCCCTAAATATATTAACATAGTGAGATAATGAGGTCCAAGAAATTAGGAAAAAAAGTGAATAGGTAGTTTCAAAATAAATATATTAGGTTATGAACTTAAAAACATTTGAATGTAGGAGCACTGTAGTAGGCTCAGCTGCCCACTCCATGGACCTGACTCCAAAATTTAACCTCTCACACACATCCATTTATCCAACATAGGAATAAGGTTTAAGACAAATTGTTCTTTAGACAATGAACACCCAGCAAAGCTAGGTGTTTTATCGTCATCCGAGGACATACGGTGGTGTACTCGTTCGTGGTCACAATAATATAAAATATTGCTCGTTGGGCTAGTACACCAAACAGGGAGGAGAATGAAATTAGCTCAGAGGCACCCACACCACCGTATGTCCTCGGATGACGGTAAAACACCTAGCTTGGCTGTGTGCGTCATTCTTGTAGGATTGCGTGGTCCTGTGGGTTAGAGCGTCATGGGTTTTAGTTCACCATGAGACGGGCAATAGCAGCATGGTTTCGAATCCTTGGCTAGTCGCAGTGTTGTTATTGATATATATATATATATATATATATATATATATATATATATATATATATATATATATATATATATATATATATATATATAGCTGGCTCTTTGCCTAACAGATAAAAGAAGTGTCACAGCAACTTCAGTTTGGAAGGCGGTGCTCCTTGTTATACTGCTAGACATAAATTTAGAATTGGCTAAAATATTGTGATTTTTCCGTACTTTATTGACTGGCCTGAACCTTGTTGGACTTAAATCCAATAAGAACGCTTGGAAACTTATTAAGCTTAAGCTTTATTACATAGACGTGACCTTTAACCACAAAATCTTGAGTAGCATTAAGCAGGTGTTTGTGGGTATCGAGTCTAGGGATGGGACGATACCAAAATTTTGGCCGATATCGATACCCGATTTTCGGCTGATATTGTTACCAGAATTTCGGCCGATACCGATACTTTTCCTATATTTTTTTTTAAAATTATAATGACTATCGCAATGTATAAGGGAATGATCGTTTCATAGAATTTAGTAACCCAGGATAATTATTAAATAACTTATTTTTTTTAAATGATGTCATTACTCACCACTTGGTGTCTTCTACTTGTTTTTTTTTGTTTGTCGATAGTGTGTGTGTGTGAATGTAAAATTAATATTTTAAAAGTATCGGCTGATTCTAACTGACGTCGACACCATAAAAATGGCCGATATTCAACGATACCGATACTTTGGCACATCCCTGGCATTGACCTTTCTATCCTACATGAGTCTTATCAGTGCCTAGGAGACATAGTGCCTCAAAAGGAAGGGTAATCCTACAAAATATTGGTTTACGTGAGAAACATATTCGTTTTTCGGTTTTATATATTTAAAACAATTGGTTGTGGTGAGCAGCCTGTGTTTGTGTGATCTGCTTTTGTGTTGCATATTTATGAAGCCTACTGAATATACACATGAATGTTTTTAAAACTTTTATTTGATATAGTGCAACGCATATTTACATATTGTGTACATTAGTTTAGGAATTTCTGTGTACAGAAATGCGCACATGTAAATTCGTAATGCCAAGTGTGATCCCAGGATGCAGCAGGCGTTCCCTCTCTGGATCACCACACTAAGACACTGGAAGAAAAAGATGGCAGCCCGCGGGTCTCAGTTTCGATGAGCCGCCTGGAAACCCATGGCATGCCTTCCCCATAAGTCATGGGATTCTGAGCCTTTAGGGACGAAGTGGTCCTGGTGGACCAAGTCCTAAACTTGAACTTGTGATCCTCCCTGTGATCAGCAACACCACCCTGCTGACTAGTGCTAAATGCAATAAAGGTATCAGCCAGGGTAGATGCACAAGTATAGACCCACACAAGCGGTCTACCGTTCTTTCTTGGATATAATATAATACCATTAGAGTTGTTGACGAGTGTATAAGGTAGTAAAGATGAAGGTTCTTTCTGGGCTGGGCACCGGGCTATAGCAAGACTTCTCTTGATGATTTCGTTCACCAAACTTTGTAACCTGAGCAGTTCAGACCATGCAGACAATTCTGATCGACTAAGACTTTTCTGTAAATACAGTTGTACTCAGTGTGAATAAGAGCAGTAAAGTGGAAAGCCACTATAATACGAAGGGTCTGTGGGTTTAGCAATGTTTGAGTTGCAGAGATGCAAACTGTTAGGAGAAAGTCTCTCGAGTGATTTGCAGTCACAGCTAAAAGGTGAGTTCTCCCGTGCAGAGGTTGCACTCACAACTGCATGTCTCGTCTGCTCTGATAGTGTATCCCACATGAGAGTGCTACTGGTGTAGCTGGAGCCGTCCACCCCTGCCAGAATGTTTGTATGATCTAAAAGACTTTTTTCACTAGCTTGTTCGATACACTGGAGGTTAAGCCGCAAGGCAATCTACGAAGCTGTGTGACCAATTCACCTAAACTGACTGAAAACGTGGCTTGCTCCCAGTGCAAATCATCCAAGAAAAGGTTTAGGACTTTTTTCTCTCCCGAGATGGAGCTGACAAAGGATGGAGAGCATCGTAAAATTGCAAGATAGCTTAGGGTGGATAAGCACCTGGTGAGAGAATAGAAGGTATCGTGTCATTGATCCTGGTTTCTGTCTACTTGAGGTCGGAGATTTTTGTCTTGGTATTAGACCAAGGTGGGGGCATCAATAAAAGTACAAGCAGTGGGATCAAAGACTTTAAATTCTTGCAGAACAGCTCTGACTTGTACGATGGTGTTTACTGAATGACACTAGTTCGCCTTTCGAAGGTTTAAAGGAGAGATCTATATTGTCTCTGTATTCTTCGATAATTCTGATATTTTCTAGAAGGGATTCTGTGGTAGCCGTTAGTGTGCCATCATCCAAGAACCATATATTGAGCTCACTAATCAGGTTCTCGGTGATCTTTTTGATTGCAAAACAGAGAAAAGTTTCAAGTCAATATTGCAGGAAGAGTAGATGAAGTGATAGAGTGCAGAATAATGGTAATGGACAGCTCTGAGTACAACGTCCCGTTAGACTGAATTAAAGGCATTTGCAAAATTCAGTTTGATCAGGGATTCCCGGGAAGGGAAGTTACTGACGTGTGCACATTCTGCAACTACGCAACATTGCGGGACCCCGAACACAGCTGCCTTAGTCTCAGCAGGATGGCTACATCTCGTCTCATTGTTCTCACTGCTGCTATAGCAAAAGGTGGCATAGGGAGCTGCCAACGGAAATCGGTCTGCTTTCTTTGTCCTTCCTTTTGTAGTGCACAGAGGGATACACAAAAAAGAGAGAGGCCTAACGGTCTAGAAAATACCACTAGCAACACAGATACTGGCAAATCTTGTGATCTGGTGGGAGACGCTCTGCAATATCTCCGACTGATTGACTGAGTATTGGTTTGATGTGTTGTGACCTTAATCCTGTAAAACCACCCTCAGATCCTGGAAGGAACATGGCAGCTGTATACTCGTATGGTTTTTGGACTGTCACTGGTTCAACCCGTTGGTATTATATATATATATATTTATATATATATATATATATATATATATATATATATATATATATATATATATATATATATATATATATATATATATATATATATATATATATATATATATATATATATATATATATATATATATATATATATATATATATATATATATATATATATATATATATATATATATATATATATATATATATATATATATATATATATATATATATATATATATATATATATAATATATATATATATATATATATATATTATATATATATATATATATATATATATATATATATGCAATAATATATCGCAAATATATATCATATTCTGAACATAACAAAAAATATATTTCATTGTTCGTTTATTAGCAAATTATTGTAAACCTGTCTAAAATATATTTAGTTGGATTAGGCTAAAATAAATTGAGCTTGTTATAATAAGGTTAGGTAAGTTTTCTAAGGTTGTTTTGGTAAAAAAATTATTAATTTTATATTAACATATATCTAAATGTATAAGAGAAAACTTTAGAAAGGACATAATTTTAAATGAATTCTTGTTAACTGACCAGTTTTACTTATTCGGCACGACATATATATATATATATATATATATATATTAGTTTTCAAGAAGAAAACAAAAAAGCCACAATACCATGGCTGAAACTGTTTACCAAAAACCCACATTTAGAAAAGGAACCTTATGCTCTTACGACGACATTTCGGTCCGTACTGGATCATTGTCAGGTCCGCTGTCATTTGACAATGCTCCAGGACTGACTGAAACATCGTCATAAAGTTCCTCTTCCAATTGCGGGATTTTGGTGATTAAGTTACTAAACTCTTTCCTAGGAAGACACGATACTGTGTACTTTATGTGGAACTTCTGTTGTGTTCAGGAACTAAGATTTTCTGGTATTTTATGCTTTGCAGCTTAAACTTGCAGATAAAAAAAATTCGTATTTGCCTTGTAATATCTGCAGTTTTAAAATATCCTCTAAAAGATATATATTTGTTTAAAAAGATAATTGTGGCCTATTACGTTTTTCATTAAAGCATTTTTCCTCATTTTAAAGACCATTTCTGTGAAATTCCTTTTGTAATAATGTTTTTTTTGCCTAGTATTATCCCTTATAAACTTAATATTAACTAAATATGACGTAGATAATAAGATATTAGCCACGAATCTAAGCAACTTTTATTGAGTTTTATTTTTTGATAAAATATACACTCTAGTAGCAATTTAGCTTTTAACATTTTTCAGTACTGGTTTCTACTGCCATCGTAGGAGTTTATATGTCTACATTTCCACCGATTTTCAGCTTTATCAAAAGCTTAAATTTCCTGGGCTATTGTGTAAATGTGTGGCTTCTTCAGCCTCTTGTTCCTTATAAAGATCCAAAAGTACACAAATTTTATCTTTAAATTTGAATTTTCAGTGAATAGAATATATTTTCTTGGTAGTACAGCGATAATTTATACAGTTTTTAAGGGATGTATACTTTAGCAACCACTGCTTTGAGGTTAGCATAGCAAAATGCTTATATTGATACATCTAGGCCCCGTTCACATGTGATCACGTCTTCAACTGCTGCACCTCTCCACTTCCTCGACTGGCTCAAGTATAATAAGACTCCATCCTCATACTTCAGAGTTACACTGATAAAGTTCTTTGCACTGACGAAATGTCTTCAAGTAAAGATACCCAGGTATTTCACCTGTCTTATTTATCAACTTGACAGTATTATACCGGCGATCTTTGGCTTTATTGGTAAGTATACCGGAAAGATATTACCGCGCCGCTGCGTGGCAGCAGTAAGATAAAGGCGCAACGGCTCATTATTCTGTTTATATCTGTTAACTTTGCCGCATTTTTTTCCGGTTCATGGATACTTTGACTTTTTAACTATTTGATGTAGGAATTATATTGCTCATCTAAACTGAAAGCTTATTTCATGGGCAGTATTTATCTTTATTGCTAATACTGTCGTGGCCACCACTTCTGGGCCACTACTCCTGGGCCAGCATCTCATCCTTACAGTCCCAAGAGAGACATCTTCCCAGGACTCGTATCATTGACTTATCTCTATAAATATTTTGTGATATTACAATTGCTGAATAAATGTGTAGCGTTTGCTGCATGTATTCCCAACGTTCGAATCCAAAGTCTGCTCCTAAATGGCGAAATTTGGGACGGAAAAAATTATTGGCTCGCTTTGTTTACCAGCATAACGTTCTAATTGGCCGTGGGTCCGAGTGGCAGAGCTTTCAATATTGCCGGGTATTTACTAGACGAATGCAGATCTTTAGTTGCATTCAGGATCGTAATCATCCAGTCTGACCGTTACCTGGGCGCGTTGTACCGAGTATTAACCTTCTACCAGCCTTCCGGCAGTCTCAATTGGTAATTATCTATATATCGTCTCTTTGTCCCGTCCCTGTCCTCCTCTCTTATATATACCGGCTCCCCTTCCTTCGTGTGTTAGTGTAACTATTTAATGGTTCAGGTCTGAGCGAAAAGTCGTCATAAGCTTCTGTATCTTTATTGTTGAAACTATTGCACATGTGTTTTAATCATCAACATCTCGGTATTTTATACCATTTTCAACATAACTGTCGGAGGAGCTATGCTCGTTGAGGTCTGTCTTCACCTTCTCTTCGCCTTCCTGCTAACCTTCTACCCAGCTTACCTCAGTAGCAGAGTCCTACTGATAACACCTTTTCCTACCCGCCTTGTCTCAGTAGCTCAGTAGCAGAAGCCTGTTGAGGTCAACTTGGTAAGGTTGCAAGATGATCTGTTGAATCGTGTGTATTTGCTGTGTTAAGAGTCTCACTTAACCTAACTGAAAAGTGTCGGTAATGATGCTGAAATCTGCTTACGTATCCCATGACTTTTGCAACCCTAATATTTAGTGGTGGCTTTGTGAGATCACTAGGGGCTCTTTGAGAGCACCTAGGGCTCTACGGAAGCTGGATAACGAGAGCCTCTTAGAGCACTTGTGAACCTACGATAGCTGGATGGAAGAGGGGCTTATTGAGAGCTCCAGGTGATCTACGGAAACTGGATGGAAGAGGACCTCTATGAGAGCCCATGGGGCCCTTCGAAAGCTGAATGGAAGAGGGGCTCTCTGAGAGTATCAGGGGCTCTACGAAAGATGGATGGAAAAGGGGCTCTATGAGATCACCTGTGACTCTACGAAAGCTTGGAATGGGGCTCTGAGAACACAAGGGGCTCTATGAAAGCTGACCGGAAGAGGGCCTCTATGAGATCACTTTGGCCCTACGAAAGCTAGATGGAACATGTGGTCTATGAGAGTACATAGGGCTCTACGAAAACTGGATCGAAGAAGAGCTCTGTGAGAGCACCTGGGGCTCTACGAAAGATGGATGAAAAAAAGGCTCTATCAGAGTAACTGTGAACAATATGAAATTCAATGAAAAGAAATTTCAACTAAGACATGGAAAACTTGAGGAAATTAAAACTGTATCAGGGTATACAACAAATTCTAACCATACAATAGAGCGAAAAAGTAATGTGAAGGACCTGGGAGTGATAATGTCGGAGGATCTCACCTTCAAAGACCACAACAATGTATCTACCTCATCTGGTAGAAAAATGATAGGATAGATAATGAGAACCTTCAAAACCAGGGACCCCAAGCCCATGATTCTCTTCAAATCGCTTGGTCTCTCTTGGCTGGAATACTGTTGTACACTAACTGCCCCCTTCAAGGAAGGCAAAATTGCTGACCTGGAGAGTGTACAAAGAACTTTCACAGCACACATAAGTACGATAAAGCACCTAAATTACTGGAAACGGTTGAAGTCCCTTGATTTGTATTCCCTGGAACGCAGGCGAGAAAGATAAATGATAATATGCACTTGGAAAATCCTAGAGAGATATGTACAAAACTTGCTCAGGAAAATCACTCCCTACGAAAGGATAAGACTCTGCAGGAGATACAACATTCCCCCAATGAAAAGCAGGGGCGCCAAAAGTACGCTAAGACACAACACAATAAGTGTCAGGGGCCCAAGACTGTTCAACTGCCTCCCAGCATACATAAGAAGGATTACCAATAAACCCCTGGCTGTCTTCAAGGCGCTGGACAGACACATAAAGTCAATACCTGACAAGCCGGGCTGTGGTTCGTACGTTGGTTTACGTGCTGCCAGCGTAAGAGCCTGGTTGATCAGACCCTGATCCAGCAAAAGGCATAGTCCCAGACTGGGCCGCGGGGGCATTGACCCCCGAAACCCTTTCCAGGTATACTCAAGGTATACCAAAGTTGGATGGAAGAGGGGTCTATGAGAGCATCTCTACTAAAGTTGGATGGAAGAGGGGCTTCGTGAGAGCACCAGGGCCTTTATGAAAGTTGGATGGAAGATGGGCTTTGTGAGAACACATGGAACTCTGCGAAAGTTGGATGGAAGAGGGCTTTATGAGAGCATCAGGGGCTTTACGAAAGCTGGATGGAAGAGGGGAAGTTCTATGAGAGCACCTGGAGCTTTACGAAAGCTGGATGAAATAGAGACTCTTAAAGCACTTGGTAACCTGCGAAAGCTGGAAGAAAAAGGGCTCTATGAGAGCACCTGAGCATCTACGATACCTGGATGGAAAAGGGTCTCATGAGAGCAGCTGTTTGGAGAAGGAGGCCCTGAAGAGAACCCCTGAGTAAAAGAAGAGTAACCCTTCTACCGACAAGAAAATAAATTGAACTCCACCAACAGGAGGACAACCCTCAGGACCTGTGCCTCTGACGGAGGAATTTTCTTCGCCATGAAAATTTCTTGTTACTCAGATATTAATCTTAAGACGACCCGTGTAGTCAAGCTTTTGATCATTTTACCAAGAAAGACCTGATCCAGTGACCAAAAAGCCAGCATTCAGTGACCTAAAAGCCCTGACCCAGTGTCCCCAAAAATTCTGACCCAGTAACAAAATCTCTTGGCTATGAATATGGAGTTTCTTCACTTAAAAAAAGTATCACTGGATGTGGCCCCGGGTGATACACTTTCAATTTGTTTAACCTTAAAGGAAGATAATTTGCTACGTTTTTTTTAATTATTATATTCATGGGGAAGCACTAAACGAGAATCATATTCAGAGCTGGAAAGTTTGATCTTTGGAAGGTTAGGACTGCTCTGTTGCAATGGATGAAGAGCCGTTCACCGGCATCAAGGTACTATCGCTTCAGAAAAAAAACAATTGTTTTGTAAAGCAAATTCAATGTATAAACTATGCCAGTCGTCCCATAAACATCATGTGGAGCAAACATATGGATGGAATTGTGGCACATGGATGATTGAGTTTAAAGCTTATCAACTAGAAGAAAAAAAGAAGAAAGAACAAGAAAGAAAAAGAAGAAAGAAGAAAAGAAAGAAGAGAGAGAAAAGAGAAAGAAAAAAAGAAGAGAGAAGAAGAAAGAGAAAGAAGAAGAGAGAGAAGAAATGAGAGAGAGAGGGGAGAAGAAAGAAAGAAGGAAGAAATAGAAATAATAATTAACAAGTGAAACACTTTCTGGCTTTGTCCCTTGTGTGATAGATACTATTAATAATCTGCTTGTTAGGGTATGAGAGGAGCCAGGAACTAGTCATTGAACCAAGATAATCTAATTGCCAACTAAACTCAATTATTAGACTCAGTGTTCAATAACTTAAAACCCCACGTCTTTCTCTTTTATAAATGCGAATTAATTTGTATCACTAAAAGATTCAAGGACTAATACAAATGCCAGGGGACAAGTAAGACTTAATTATGCAAAATAAACCCAGAGAAATGTAGTATTCCAGCTGTTCCTTGATAGTGGGAAAACACGAAAGCGTTTTGAATATTACTACTCTACACTGTGTTTATATTACAGACACACACACACACCACACACACACCAACACACACACACACACACACACCACACACACACCACACACACACACACCACACACACACCACACACACACACACACACCAAACACACACACACACCACACACCACACACACACACACACCATACACACACACACACCACACACCACACACATACACACACCACACACACACACACACACACACACACACACACACACACACACACCACACACATACACACACCACACACACACACACACACACACACACACACACACACACACACACACACACCACACACACCACACACACACACACACACACACACACACACACACACACACACACACACACACACACACACACACACACACACACACACACACCACACACACACACACACACACACACACACCACACACACACACACACACACACCACACACACCACACACACACCACACCACATACATACACATATATATACACATACATACACATTCACACACATACATAAACATTACATCTCAGTTCACAGCAGGATTCGAAACTGCACATACTGCATCAAAGTACTGCGTTCTTTGATGCACTGGATCAAGTATTTTTTGGTCAAATGATCAAAAACTCTTCTGCTTTGGTCGTCTTAAGGTTAATATCTGCGTAACAAGAAATTTTACTACTTCTCATGGCAAAGAAAATTCCTCCGTCAGGGGCATAGATGCTGAGGTTGTCGTCGTGTTGGTGGAGTTCAATTTATTTTCTTGTCGGTAGAAGGGTTACTCTTCTTTCACTCCGGGGTTCTCTTCAGGGCCGTCTCCTCCAAACAGCTGCTCTCATACAGCCCCTCTTCCATTCATTCCATTCATACTTCTACTTAGGTAACATTACACATGCCTGTTCACGCATATATATTTATACACCCATCTGGATTTTCTTCTATTTTCTTAATAGTTCTTGTTCTTTTTTATTTTCTCTTATCTGCATGGGGGAAGTGGAAAGAATTCTTCCTCTGTAAGCCATGCGTGTCGTAAGAGGCGACTACAATCCGGGAGCTAGGGGCTAGTAACCACTTCTCCTGTATAATTACTAAATTTATAAAGAAAAACGAAGCTTTTCTTTTAAGGTCACCCTGCCTCGGTGGGATACGGCCAGTTCGTTGATATATATGTCGTGTCGAATACGTAAAACTTGTGATTTTAGATTAAATGAGCTTATGTAAGTTTTTTAAGGTTCTTTTGATGCAAAATTTTTAATTTTTACATTAACATAAATGAAAAAAAAATATCTTTAAACGTATAAGAGAAAATTTTAGAAAAGACTTAATTTTAAATGTGCCGATTAGGTAAAACTGGTCAATTAGCAAGAACTCATCTAAAATTAAGTCCTTTCTAAAAATTTCTCTTATACATTTAAAGATATATTTTTTTCATTTATGTTATTGTAAGAATTTATAATTTTGTACCAAGAGAAACTTTGAAAACCTACCTAACCTTATTTCAACAAGCGCAATTTAATTTAGCCTAACCCAACTAAATATATTTTAGATACGTTAACATTAATTTAATAATAAACAAACACAATGAAATATATTTTTTTCGTTATGTTCAGAATGATTTTGGCGAAATTATTGCATACACAAATTTTCACTTGTCTTATATGGCAAGGTGAGCGTTGCTATTTGAGCCAAAATCGCAAGTTTTACCTAATCGGCACGACACACACATATATATATATATATATATATATATATATATATATATATATATATATATATATATATATATATATATAGGTATATTTTATTACATAATATGGTACAAAAGATTTAAGAGATACATTGTTGATATAAATATGGCATATACAGTACACGAGGTGTGAGAGATACATGTCTAGTACATATTGTTACATGTTTGTCACTGATTATAATGCGAAAATCTCATCCAGCTCCTCTGAGCTGGGGCGCGTGCCCAAAATACAGCATGCATTACCCCTCTGAACAGCAGCGCTGAGTCGCTGGAACAGAAAACTAGCTGCCCTGGGATCCCTAGTTACCCTGTTGAGTCTTTTGCCCAGCTCCTTGAGGAACTTAGATGCACTCTTTTCCCATATATATATATATATATATATATATATATATATATATATATATATATATATAATACACACACCTGGAAGGAGAAGTGGAAGCAGGTGAGAGATCTGTAGTTGTGAGGTGAGACATATTTTTGGAGTGTGGCTCTGGTGGTATAACTATGCAACAAGTATACTTCTCAAATATACTGGAATGATGAATGGTTCTGTTTTGGAGTAACTACTGTCTCTGAAATAATGTGTTCAAGTGGTTTTAACTAAAAGTTCGTTGGTTCTGTTCTCCTTTGTTCTGTAAACTAATTAATGCCGCTTCTGGACATCTGGTCTTGTCCTTTTGACGAGGAGTTGGTATTTCTTTTATGCCTGAGGACCTCTGAAAGTCCTACAAGTTCTCTGGTATTCTTGAATTTCAGTGGTTGATTCTCGCCATTGTATTGTTTGCCACAGACACCACAGGAGTGGTGTATACTCCAGCGCCAATATTGTCCTGGATGGTGCGTCTTGCTCTGGTGAAATCTCTAATGATTTTGGAGGTCTTGACTGTGGCATTTGTTCAACTGTTCTTTAACACCAATGTGATTGTATCTGCGGTGTGACTTCTGTCACATTCATTGTCCTCATTTACTGTGGAAAGTGTAGTATGGAGATGTTAAATAATACTACATTCTTCTTCTCAGTATTCGTGGCTGAAGGTTCTGTAGGATTTAGCGAAGTAAACATTAAGACGGAAGAGAAACATATAGTCGGTCTTGTCGGTCCTGCATTAAATTTTGCATTGGAATTATTGGTCTATTTTGATAAGTTGGAAGTCAAGAACTGGAAGAACGTTATTGTGCCCTACTTCGAGTGTGGACTGGATTTAAAAATCAACTGTTAAATCTGTTTCTGAAATTTGAGGGTTGAAACATCATGGCGTAGTTATGGGAACATCGTCCACGTATCGCTGTGAGCTAATGTTGAAGGGATGAGGTTTGAGAATCGTTCTGCTTCCTGAGACACTATGCAAAAGTTGACAGGGAATTTAAGTCGGTAAAATGTGCTCTTTAAGGAAAAACAATTGAGATTAATACAAAGTTCGGTGAGGTCTGCAAAAGCAGGACAAGGTAGACCTATATAGTGAATGACGGAAAGTTGAATAACTAAGAAAGCCAACTATATATAGCAAAGCAAGCCATTTTATCTGACTATTGCACTAAATAGGACCTTATTAAATCTATATGAATTTTATTATTATTATTATTATTATTATTATTATTAAATTTAGAGGAAAGCGTAGCAAGAGGGGTATTCAGAATCGAAAAGGTTATTTAATACACAATGTCTAACAAATAATTGCTAAGGCAGAAAATGCTCCAGGTCTTATTCATCTTTATGAGTCACAGATGAATGTCTTGGTCTGTTGGAACGTCAGTGAACAGTGATGTAACGTCGAGGCTGACTAGTTTCTTGTCTAGATTAGCTTTTTTCACCCTATTGATAATATTATTTATTGTATGCAGTACCAGCTAGAGGATGAATAAGATACATGTGAAACACTTAGGTGTCTTTATTACTAAAATGTTTTATTTGTATTAAAGGTGAGGTAGTGAATACCTGTTAAGGCTGGTGGACTGATCACCTCTAAATTACTTATACTGTCTTTTAGTGTTAAATTCGCCTATATCGGAATGAAAAAGCCTGCTGCGCAGCCCGCCTGCAGTGGCGCAGCCGGGATTTCAGTCTACGGGGTGCTGGCTTAAGCCAGGCTCTCTGTCTAGGAGTGGCTTAAAAGTCCACGTTATTCAGTGTGTATGTGAGATTTCTTAAACTATTGTGCTTTCCTCACTACAATCCAGAGAAAATTATCCATTAACTGGAAAAAATAAAACAATTTACATCTAAAGATGCTTTAGACCCCTAAATCACCAGGCGCCCCCCTTCCACCTCCCGTAGGTGCGCTGCTGTACGCAGGTGCCACAGCGATAAAGATACCTAAATACTGCAAACGTCTCATTCATCAAGAACAAAAAGGCACAATACCGTGACTGGAACAGTACCGTGACTGGAACAATATCGTGACTGGAACAATACGCAAATATCCCGCACAAGGAAAAGAGGAACTTACGACGACGTCACACTGTGACTTTATAAATGGTTCAAGTCGGACCGAAACGTCGTCGTAAGCTCATCTCTTCTACGTGCGGGTTATTTGTGTAACCCGTACATAGGAGAGAGGAGCTTATAACGACGTTTCGGTCCGACTTGGATTATTTAAGTCACACTAACACACGAAGGTGATGGAGGGGGGGACAGGGACAGGAGAGAGAAAGAGAGAAAGGTAAAGAGAGAGAAAGAGAGATAGATAGAAGGAAGTAGAGTAGTGGTAAAGGTGATGCTAAAGGAATGCTAGAGGAAGTAGTGGTAGAGGTAAGGCTGGTAGTGGAAACAGCTGTAGTATCAGTGGTAGTAGTAAGTAGGGAAAATAGTGGTAGACAGAAGGAAAAGTGAAGTGAGGGAATAGTAATATAAGTAGCAGTAATGAAGCGGTAATAGCAGGTCGTGAAAGCTACATACCCAACGCTCTATGGCTTACACAAACAGTTTAACTGGTCAGAGACCGGGCCACGGTTAGTGGACGGAGAATCCAACCTCCTCCACTTCATCAAGTGAATGGCCCACTTAGGTTTACCGCTTAATGAAGTATTTACAAGATGTAACTCACTGTATCTCGTTACTTTCAACACGTTCCAGATCCCACTGTTGTTGGGGTACCAAACATCTAAGTCATCTATCAGGTCCTGGACCATTCAAGAGATCTATCGGGTCCTAGACCATTCCAGTAATATATCAGGTCCTGGACTAGAGATGTTTCACGACCCATAAATCTTCACTGTGTAAAGAAAACTTTGTTTTTTTTCCTCCGGTGTTTTTACAACGTAATCAACCATCTGGACTAAGATTCTTCACCTCAGCGGTTTCCCCTCACCAGAGTCAACCCACCTTGCCCTCACCTCTTTCCCATCGTAGTCTTTCCCCTTGTAGTCTTTCCCCTCGTAGTCTTTCCCCTCGTTGTCTTTCCCCTTGTAGTCTTTCCCCTCGTAGTCTTTCCCCTCGCCGTGTTTCCGCTCACTGTCTTCCACTCTGTAATATGCGTGAGAGGAAGACTGAAGGCAGATGTGGTAAGGCCGCATCTCATTACCTTTAGACAGTGTCTGTCTAGTACTTATATTACTTCACTTTGAGTATGTTTTTTTTTGTAATTTACAGAGGGGAAAAAATCCTTTGGCTCGTACGTTTTCGTCTTCATCCCGAAATATATTCTGAGGCTAATTTTCTGACAGCGTTTGTCTCCTAGTTAAAAAAAAAACTCATTAGAGGTTTATTTAGTTGTTATTATGTGTGCGGTTCTTGTTGAAGGAAGAACTTAAATGGCATTAAATGGATTTTAAAGAAACTTCATTGTTCTTAAATATTTTTAAAATTGCTTAGACGAAATATATTCAAATTAGCCCAAATTATTTGAATGGGTTTAAACTTTCTTATATACACTTAAATGGCTTTAAATGATAGCCTGGGAAACTTCTCAAATAATGTTTCTTTACGATTGTAAGACGTCTAGTCGGAAGGGGGGCTTATCTTAAGTCTTTAACTAATGTTAATATTACAGAGTTTCCTGCTCTACAGTATTCCCCCTAAGCTTGAAGTACGGAAACTATGTTCCTTTTAATGTATACAGAGTAGTGTATGTCTCTGATCAGGAAACCGAACCGAGTTCCTGTGAGTAGCAGAGACCAAACTACCGTTCAGCAAGAGTGGCTTACAATAATTAACTGTTGCAACTGCCCCTTCCACGACGTTTGCAATCATTGTTGCAACTGCCCCTTCCACGACGTTTACAATCATTGTTGCTACTGCCACTTCCACGACGTTTACAATCATTGTTGCTACTGCCACTTCTACGACGTTTACAATCATTGTTGCTACTGCCACTTGTACTACGATTACAATAATTAATTGTTGCAACTGCCACTTCCACGACATATTGCACTAGTTGACCAAGACCCTTGACACTACTGTCCTCTCCCACACCCAGCATACGTCCTCTCCCACACCCAGCATACGTCCTCTCCCACACCCAGCATACGTCCTCTCCCACACCCAGCATACGTCCTCTCCCACACCCAGCATACATCCTCTCCCACACCCAACATACGTCCTCTCCCACACCCAGCATACGTCCTCTCCCACACCCAGCATACGTCCTCTCCCACACCCAGCATACGTCCTCTCCCACACCCAGCATACGTCCTCTCCCACACCCAGCATACATCCTCTCCCACACCCAGCATACGTCCTCTCCCACACCCAGCATACCGTTCATCATCCACGTAATCCTTAATCCCTCCATGCAGTCAATAAATCCAGGAGAGGTCACAATAAAAGATTGTCTATGAATAAACAAAACTATGGAGAGGGAATCTTTTCGTCTTGTTTCCTCTTCATATTAATGATAATTCTAGATCAACACACTGTGCATTCACCCGTTTATTTGACCCGGATCTAAAATATCATTACTAGCTTCTCTCTGAACTTTTGAAAAATATTGCGAAGTTTGCCGCCCCCGAGGTGATAAAGTTTATCACAAGTTCGTATTGGTAAGACGTGTTTCCACAGCAACGACACCCAGTTTATAC
This sequence comes from Cherax destructor, assembly GCA_009830355.1. Taxonomy (NCBI): domain Eukaryota; kingdom Metazoa; phylum Arthropoda; class Malacostraca; order Decapoda; family Parastacidae; genus Cherax; species Cherax destructor. Next base: position 28,801 of record WNWK01005291.1, on the reverse strand, counting down.
TCACCTGAAACCTACCTTTTCTGACCCCCCAAAAAATGACTTGTTTTTTCGCATTTTTTTCGACAAAATTTTTGCCTCTAGTTTTTGTTGTGATTTCTTACAAAAAAATTTTTTGCAAACAAATTCTATAGTTTTAGTGTTTTGGGTTTTATCGACTATATTTCTACATGTATATCCCAATTTTTATTTTGCCCACAAAATTGTCGCTTGTGTTTTTGTATTATTGGCCATCCTCCTCCCGTCTAGCTTTCATCAACAGAGTGAAGCAATTTTTTGCTATAAATTTCTCGAAACATAATTTACATTTAAATTAAAATTTACGCATTTTTCCACGCTCTAAGAGGATTAAATCAGTCTTAAAATAAAGAAGCGTTTTGTGAGAAGAGATTTCTTAAAAATCTGAAAATCAATTAAAAAACTATATTGGTATTTAAGAGCTTATCACCTATTTATATTTTTCTCACTGAAAATAAATTCCACGGCAGCGATGGGTTTTTTCTTTATTTGTAAATTACTGAAAAAAAGAGGAAAATTATATTCAATCTTTCTTCTAACATTCTTGCAGTGCTCAATTAACTTACAATAATTTTGGTTCAGGGAGCAAGACCTGGAACCCCTGGAGCCCGACCTGAAACCCCTGGAGCGCGACCAGGGCTCCCTGGAGCCCGACCTGGAACCCCTGGAGCGCGACCAGGGCTCCCTGGAGCCCGACCTGGGCTCTCTGAAGCCCGACCTTGGCTCCCTGGTGCACGACCAGGATCCCTGGAGCCCAGCCTGGGCTCCGTGATAATATATATATCCAGAACCACCGCTAGCAAACTATTTTTCTAGATTTGTTTCCTTCCTGTCGTGATGAGACATGTTTGCATGACGTATTTCTGCTGAGTCTCTGGTTTTACATTTTTATAAACTAGGGGTTGCCAACTAGGACAAGTTGCCCACTAACACTCTGGGGACTCCAACAGTACTGTGTTGACTCCAACAGTACTGTGTTGACTCCAACAGTACTGTGTTGACTCCAACAGTACTGTGTTGACTCCAACAGTACTGTGTTGACTCCAACAGTACTGTGTTGACTCCAACAGTACTGTGTTGACTCCAACAGTACTGTGTTGACTCAAACAGTACTGTGTTGACACCAACAGTACTGTGACTCCAACAGTACTGTGTTGACTCTAACAGTACTTTGTTGACACCAACAGTACTGTGTTGACTCCAACAGTACTGTGTTGATTCCAACAGTACTGTGTTGACACCAACAGTACTGTGTTGACACCAACAAATCTATGTATGGGTCTGTAGTGTCTCTCATCTGGCTGGTATTAGGTTGAAAGACAGCAACCATCCAGGGAAATACACACTGCTCTCATGACAGATTTGAGTAATAGGGTAACACTGCTCATTCCTCTCTCTCTCTTTCTCTCTCTCTCCCTCTCTCACACACTCAAATACACGATTATGGTAGGTAAATATTAGACATACATTCAGCACACACTTTATTTCCTGGTGTTTTTCGTTATGAAATTCAGGAATTCTTGTCTGCAAGCTGGTAGCAGCAGCGATGATTTCCAGAACTAGGTAACAGATATACCAGACATATTCGTATACGACTTGAGCATTTACGTCAAGCTGGTGGGAATATAGTTATGTATTAGGATGCATTTTACTCTATTATAGTTATATTTTGCTATGTGTATTATTGCCAAAATAACCACATAATTTTTCACAAAAGTTCTCAAACAATACATTATCGCTCAAATGATGTAGAGATTCGAGTGATAATCTTACAAATTTAAGTGATAATCTTACAGATTTAAGTGATAATCTTACAGATTTAAGTGATAATCTTACAGATTTAAGTGATAATCTTACAGATTTGAGTGATAATCTTACAGATTTGTGATAATCTTACAGATTTGAGTGATCATTCGGATTTGTGTGATAATCGTGCAAATTTAAGCGATAACAAGGAAGATTTAAGAGATAACCATGCAGATTTGAGTACTAGTCGTGCAGATTTGAGTGTTAATAGTGCAGATTTGAGTGATCATACAGATTCGAGTGATAATCGTGCAGAGTTGACCAATCGGGCAGATTTGAAGTGATAATAATGCAAATTTGAATGAAAATCATGCGGATTTGAATGTGAGAATCATGCAGATTTGAAAGTCATAATCATATACCCTATTGTTGCGTACAAATACCTCATTGTTGCGTATAAAGATACCTATTGTTCCATAAAGATACCTCATTGACAGACCCATCACTGCCCTTTTCTTTAATTTGTTTATTTGTTAATAAATATACCTTGTATAGGTTTGTGTAACCTAACTAAATCGAACATTGAATATCGTAACTTAATATAAAGTAATTAGTAATTGTAAGTCTCCGGAACGTTTTACGAAATTAACGTAGGAAACCTGGTTAGAAAAATGAAAATAGTATCATGAAGAGAATCAGGAGTGTGGAGGCAGGAGTATGGAGGCAGGAGTATGGAGGCAGGAGTATGGAGGCAGGAGTATGGAGGCAGGAGTATGGAGGCATGAGTGTGGAGGACAACCCAGGGCAGCATGGGTTCTGAGCAGGTTGCTCCTGCCTCTTACAACTACTGGACCACTATGACCATTGCCTTGGGTGCATAGGCGGGAAAACAGAATACAGGTATAGTATATAGACTTCGCAAAAGCCTTCGACAAGTGCGATCATGATGTAATAGCGCCCAAAATATGTGCTAAAGGAATAATTCGAAAAACGGGCGGATGGATCTTCAGCTTTATAACCAATAGAGCACAGAATAATGGTAAACAGAGTCAAGTCGGAGGCGTCTACAGTGAAAACCTCTGTTCCGCAAGGTACAGTACTCGCCCCCATCTTGTTCCTCATCTTCCTATTAGACGATACTAGGATCTGCATGAAAATGTCATCAACTGAGGACACGGTAAATCTTCAAACGGATATAAACCAAGTTTTCAATGGGCCGTGGAAAAACAAAATGGTGTTCAATGAGGACAAATTTCAGTCGCTCCGTTATGGAAAACTTGAGGAAATAGTAGCTAGAATGGAGTATAATTCAAACTCTAACCACAAAATAGAGCGAAAAATAAATGCGAATGACTCACCTTCAAGGATCACAACAGTGTCTCTATTACATTTGCGAGGAAAGTGATAAAATGGATAATGATAACCTTCAAAACAATGGATGCCATACCAGTGATGATCCTTTCTAAGTCACTTGTTCTCTCTACGCTGAAATACTGCTGTAGACTAGCAACCCCATTCAAGGTAAGTCGAATCACAGATATAGAGAATGTAAAGTAAACCTTCAATGGATATATAAGTTCATTCAAGCACCTTGGTTAATGGGAACGTTTGAAGTCCCTTGACCTGTACTTCCTGGAACGCAGGCGAGAAAGCTATATCGTATCGTAATTTACTCTTGGAAAATCCTAGAGGGACTGGTCCCAAATCTACACACAATAATCACTCTCTAGGAAAGCAAAAGACTAGACTGACGATGCACCATACCTCCAATGAAAAGCAGGGGTGTCATGAGTACGCTAAGAGAAAATACAGTAAGTGTCCTGGGCCCAAAACTGTTCAACTGCCTCCCAGCATACCAATAAACCTCTGGCTGTCTTCAAGTGGGAACTGGACAGATACCTAAAGTCGGTGTTCGATCAGCCTGGCTGTGATTCATACGTTGGGATTGTGGGGCACCAGTAACAGCCTGGTTATATCAGGCCCTGACCTACCGGGAGACCTGGTCAAGGATTGGGCTGATGGGGTATTGACTCTCGGGGCGACCTCCAGGTAGGCAAGAGTAGTGAAAATTAACGCTATATGATTGCTCGCAGAGTGGTTGCCTACTCTCCGAGATCGCCTGCCCATATATAATCAGGAGGGGCACGACGCAGCCGCCACATGACTGAACAAAAGCAGCCTGTCAGGTGCGCCAACCGCTGCATGTCTTCTTCTTGTAGATTCTCCGGTACATCCGGCCCGGGTCTTCGCTGCATGTCTGACCGGCTGACCGAGAGCAGCGCCTGCAGCCTCCACCTTCAACTCTCACTCTCTATTCTTTTTATATTTATTTTTCTATCTCAAAATTCAACATTTCTTCTGAAAAAGTACTCTTGAAAGTTGCACTCACTTTCTTAAAGTACCTTTTTTAAATACAAAACTTTTAAACATACCCTATTAAAATCCTTTGCAAAAACATACATTTCCTTGCAGAAAGCTAACTTGAATATTAAAACTGTAAGAAGATTATCTTAACATGTGATTAAAATAATAAAGTTACACTTAAAATATTAGTTACACTTAAAATAATAAAGTTACACTTAAAATAATAAAGTTACACTTAAAATAATAAAGTTACACTTAAAATAATAAAGTTACACTTAAAATAATAAAGTTACACTTAAAATAATAAAGTTACACTTAAATAACACCGTGACTGGAACAATACACACAACGTATAATAAGGACTACGACGACGTTTCGGCCCGACTTGGACCATTTACAAAGTCACACTAACACACAAATACTTAAAATAATAAAGTTACACTTAAAATAATAGTTACACTTAAAATAATAGTTACACTTAAAATAATAGTTACACTTAAAATAATAGTTACACTTAAAACAAAGTTACACTTTAAATAATAGTTACACTTAAAATAGTTACACTTCAGATAATGATGTCACATTTATGATAATGATGACATTATGATAATGAGACAGTGTTGCCAGGTTCTGCCTTAATAAGCCACTTCCAGGCATTGGTTGACCTTCAAAAATTGTTTACTCGAGGCCAACCACAATGTAGCCTGTTATTTCGGGGTTTTTTTTCGGGGAAATATACTTTATAAAATATTATACTATATGAATAAATGAAGCTCCATTAGTTTATATAACAGATTAATAGTATTAATAAGACGACAGACATCCCCTAGCTGTCATAGCTGCTGAAGTATAATGACATGTTCATTACACGTGAGACCTAACACTACCCTCCACTCCGTGTCCAATAGGTTAGGTAAGATTCGTTAACTTGACAAGCATTTCCTGAAACGGGTGTGAGTCATATGATGACCCACCACTGGAGCTTTTGGTCATCTGACCGACGTCTTCCACTGGCTTACCGGTTTGTGGCCAGTAGTTAATTCTTCCTCGCTTGGTGCAGCACCAGTTAATGCCGTATTTGTCAGCGAAATAATCTTTTATTTGGGTTTTTTTTATTTTTAAATGACCTTATCTTGAAAAACAAACCTAATAGTCCTATGAGAGTTGCTCTCAGATTCATTTGGCGGCTGGTTCTCCGGTGGTGGCTGGTTCTCCGGTGGCGGCTGGCGCTCCGGTGGTGGCTGGTTCTCCGGTGGTGGCTGGTTCTCCGGTGGCGGCTGGTTCTCTGGTGGCGGCTGGTTCTCCGGTGGCGGCTGGTTCTCCGGTGGCGGCTGGTTCTCCGGTGGTGGCTGGCGCTCTGGTGGCGGCTGGTTCTCCGGTGGTGGCTGGCGCTCCGGTGGCGGCTGGTTCTCCGGTGGTGGCTGGTTCTCCGGTGGTGGCTGGTTCTCCGGTGGTGGCTGGTTCTCCGGTGGTGGCTGGAGCAGGGGCTAGTTTCCCGTCAGAAGTACTAGGGCAGGCGATCTTTGTGTGGGCAGACCTCCCAAAGTGGCGATCATAGAGGCGGCGATAGCTGAGTAGGTCATTATACAGCATTAATGTCCACTGCTAACATCAGTGTCGAGGCAACAGTGTCGAGGCAACAGTATCGAGGCAACAGTATCAAGGCAACAGTATTAAGGCAACAGTATCAAGGCAGGAGGAACTAAAATCTTGGGTTCCACAATAGGATCCTTCAAATGAGGTTCATTGATGCTGGTGAGGGGTTCTTGATGCAAGGAAATGAACCTGACCTCCCTTTTCTTTGGATATAATCTGATTGCCGCTGAACTATCACCTACAGATTTAGCGCTCCCCTCTGAATATAATAATGATAATAGTAATTATTATACTAAAACTACAAATAAAAATAAAAATAAAAATATAATTATTATAATAAAATACTAATAATAATATTACAATAAATATTAAAAATGTTGTTAATAAAATATAATAATGCATGAGTTTGCCATGGTACGGAAGCCATGCATGCTGGGCTGACCCCTCTCCTAATTTTCTTAAATCAGGATGACTGCAAGCACCAGTGGTCGTGTTAAGCCACGCGGGGTATTCACAAGAATCAATTACCATAATTCTCTACCATAATACCATGCCCTTATCAATTAACATTATTCTCTGCCATAATTTCATTCCATTTTAATGAGTACGGGAGAGTTTCCTGTCGCGGAAAGAGTAGTATTGGAGATTTTTTACATTAATTTGCATACTTTGTAGGGCGATAGATGTTCATTGAAGTTGTTGAAGAGCTTTATTATAAGGCAATGGAGCTGTCCTCTCTTTCTTGGTATCAATCCTGATTACCTTCTGTTTCCCAGGCTGATTTAGCGCTCCCCTCTGAATTTAAATAATAATGGTTGTTGTTGTGGTGGCTGTTGTTGTAGCTATTGCTGTTGGTTTTTTGTTGTTGGTATTTTTTGTTTTGTTTTTGTTGTTCTGTTTATACGAGGTGAAAAAGACTAAAAATGTTTTTATTACATTTATTAAAGTGTAATATATTCAGGTTTCGGTGACAGATCAGTCACCACCATCATGTTTTATTTTGGAACAAAAGAATATACTGTACCCACCATAACAAGCCTTCGATAAATACATTGAAACATTACAAATGATGAAAAAATGCTTAAAATTAAGTACACTAGCCACGTAAGATGTTAATATTTCCTACATGAATCAAGTTCTTACTCTCCTGGACAAGCCACAATATTGAAGATGTTGATGCTGTCTTGCATAGCAACTGCCACATTCCTCAAGGAATCTTCAGAGACCAAGATCAATCCTAATTCTTCTCAAAGTGATGCTGACTGGCGTTTAAGGATATACAGACGTTATACGCATAAACATTATTAGATTTGGCTTAGTAAAACCAACTAAAATCACACTATTAATAATTTCTGATCGTAAGAGACATTTTCAAGTTATTTAACAAACCAGTTTGATTGATGCCATTCAGAAATGGTTTATTTTAATCAAAGAGAGCGCTAAACCAGTACGGCTCATATATTGCCTATGAAATGGAAGGGATACTGATTCATTCCAAGGAAGGGGACAATATGTTCATTTTCTTTGGATGAAGAGCCTTTCACGAGTATCAAGACAAAAATAATGCAGTAATGTACAATAAAAGTGTCAAAATAACACCTGTACCTACCATGAACATTAATTAACACTGTCACCCTGCTAAGTAGGATTCATGAAAATTGAAATTTCGAAGTCGATCAGAAGAGGCTTTCTAAAGTTCTCTCACAGAAACCAATACAGGAATGGCCTATATAAAATTAAACATAGAGCACCTTCACTTGTCAATTGTTCTTCACCTATTCATATTTGGCCTAGGTCTGAAGCCGTTTGGACAAGTCATTATGAAATTATAAACGAAAACCTTGGAAGATGAGAACACTAAACAATGTACCGCCGGCTGTAGCATCATATCTTTCATTATATGAGTGTAAACATTCACTAAATTCGTGAAAATTAAAAATGCAATAATGTCGGTTATTGCATTTTTTTAAGAAAGTTGAATTTGATAATAGGCAAATTCGAAGCGCAAATTCCATACAAAAATGCTTTCCATTAAGATAAACCAAAGTTTAAGTGTTTGAAGCCGACCAGAAGAGGCATTCTCTAAATATTAAATAGAAAATAACACATTTAATAAAATTGATAACTTAAAATTTCATACCTGAAAGTGAAAATCAAATTTTCCTTTAAGAAAGCTCATAATCCCTGAAAGTTTAAAGCCTATCAGGAAAGACATTCTCTAGTAAGTGCTCCGAAACGAACAAGTTTTATTTATTTATTAAAATTTCAAATTTGCATCTAAATAGTCTGAACTTATAAGGTGTCGATCTTATGAGATGAGGAATTCTTTACTTATTGGATTGAAATCAATATCACTATTTAATAAAGTTGGCAAATTGGAGCTCGAGGAGCCTAATAACACCCCGAACCTCGTTTTCTGAAAAACACACCTGGGCTGAAAAGTTGAAAGTGATAAGAGGCGTTACCCAGTTATTACACTGATACCAACGAGTCCCAGTTATAGAAACAAATTTAGTGCCGTAACAAATTTGCATGTACACACACTAACCTTAATTAATGGGTGCTATCCTAGCTGTAAGATGCATCGGATATTAAATATCGAAGCCGTTTAGAAGAGAGATTCAATTTTATTAAACATTATTTTATGAAAATGAAGATTTCATATTATTTTATACATAGAATTGTCAGATGTGTAGCTACGCTGCAGAGGTTTTCAGAAATTACTGCAGTTATTCCTGCATGCTGGGGATGGGTTCAGCAACTTTGGTCATAGGAAACCTGCACATGTTAATTGTTCCTAGAATTTTGCCCTAGTTACCATGCACCAACTTTAAAAAATTGAAGGTTATCGGAGTAGGCCTCGTGTTATGAGCGATAAAAAAAAAAGTTGGAGAAAGAAAAAAGAAAAATTAGGCAATCACTTAAAGGTCTTTGGAATACCTAATAATGAGGATAATAAAAACAGGTGAGGAGAGAGGACGGCTACAATTCGGTCTGGACAAACTGACTGGTCACATAAGTGGCACGTAGAATTTAACAAAAAGTATGGTTATGATAAATGGGGACGTATAGATTCGGGGAACAAAGAATGCGGACTAGGCTCACCCAGAAAGATCAAGGGAAGAGAGCGCAGTAGCTGGTATATCGCTAGTCTCACATTAACCGAATAACCTCTGCAACCAGTGATCGTTTGGTAATCTCAACAGTTATTCTGGTTTCTTTATGCAACTTGGTATATCTGGCCCATCCTGAAGTGTGTAACATTACCATAGAACCTTTATCCTGGTAAAAGGCTCTTGTTTCAAGGAACTGGAGTTTTCCTCTTCATGCTTGTAACGGATTTAAATGCTTCCTCATTTTTTAATAGTTGATATATTGTATGAAATGCATAAAATGTTTTTTCGGTAAAGGTTGTGTAGGTAACTTGAATTCTGTACAGTAACTTAAGAATACATCTTAAGGACGTCTTCAAACTTTTAGTGCTGCTGTGTTTTGCTTGATGGAAGCCTCACCTTGATTTCAATTTGCGTAAGTTTTATTGTACCTCTTTTATTAATCAAATTGGTTTCTGTGAAATAGATGGGGAATGTCTCCTCTGATCAAAAAATTGTCACAGTATTTGACTTCATTGGCTTATCTACATTAAGTAAATGTATGTAACCATATATGTGTGCCCTTGACACCAATAAAAGAAACTGTTATGTTGCGTACCCAAAGCTTAAATAATACTGGCTTCATCATTTTAATGCTGATAACTTGACGATGCAATATCTGAGCAGCTTCTAACATAATGAATTGGTGTGTTTTAGAATATTGGCCTCTGAAACAAAAAGACAGTGTCTTTCCAATTTAGTTTCAAGGTTGATGTTTCTTTGTGGAAAGTTTGAAATAGATTTGAGATGTGATTGTCCTAATTTGCCATTTGTATTGAAGAGATTGCACATTAGTTACCGTGTAGTGAATTGTGAATACTTCTGCTTCGCTTCATAACTACAATACCACACAATGAACTATTCCTTTCGCGTGCATTGAGACAGGAATATCTGGGGTTATGCAGTAAGGGGATACCTTTCTCGGTTTATGCAGCTATCCTAATACATCTTTATTTTTAATAAGTTACGTATCAATAGCCAAAGAAACATAGACTTAGCTATTAATCGAAGCATTAGTAAATATTTTTTCCCATCAACTAAAGAAAACATTGTTGTGGGTTTTTCACTCACATTAATGAATACTTTGCCACAATTCGTTACCCCACACATTTGTAGTGTATTAAACAGAATATAATTTTTAAATACGTGAAACATATATGACAAGAAAAATTACCATAGTAGAGCGTAGTTTCTATCCACTGAGCTCTGGGTTATGGCTCTAGCATTTATAAAGTGTTAGTTTTTTTTATTTGTCCAGAAGGTAAAGAATGGCACGAAGGCTAGACTACCGTGGTCTAATAAAGATATACCTTCCTGCCTACCTGGAGGGTATTCCGGGGATCAACGCTCCAGCGGCCCGGTCCACGACCAGGCCTCCGGTGGACCAGGGCCTGATCAGCCAGGCTGTTACTGCTGGCCGCACGCAGTCCAACATACGAACCACAGCCTGGCTGATCCGGCACCGACTTTAAAGTATCTGTCCAGTTCCCTCTTGAAGACAGCCAGGGGCCTATTGGTAATTCCACTTATGCATGGTGGGAGGCTGTTGAACAGTCTTGGGCCCCGTACTTATTATGTTTTCTCTTAGTGTACCAATGGCGCCCCTACTTTTCATTGGGCGTATTTTGCACCGCCTGCCAAGTATTTTGCATTCGTAGGGAGTGATTTCTGTGTGCAGATTAGCGACCATTCCTTCTAAGATTTTCCAAGTGTAGATTATATATTTCTCTCAGCGAGTACAAGTCAAGTGTTTCCAGGCGTTCCCAGTAGTTGAGGTGTTTGATAGAACTTATATGTGCAGTAAAGGGTCTCTGTACATTCTGTAGATCTGAAATTTCACCTGTTTTCAGTGCAGATGTTAATGTACAGCAGTATTCCAGCCTAGAGAGAACACGTAAAAAGGATCATCATTGGCTTGTCATCTCATCACAACTTTGTACACAGAAAAAAAATACGGTCCTCATAACACGTGAGTTGAGCTAAAAAACGTAGAGAACCTACACTGCCCGTATTCATTCAGTTATAAATGAATGGGAAAGATTGCAGTTCCTTTAACTATATTCCTTTGTATGTGAGAATTCAACTGTATTCCTTGGAACGTATGTGAGAAATACACATCATTATTTACATCTGGAAAGTCCTGGAGGAACTGGTCCCAAACGTGCTCTCCGAAACCACATTGTGTATACAAGAAATTTGACAGAAGGTGGAAATACTTGTAAGATCTAGGAAGAGCAGACGAAAACATTAAGAGAGAACTCGATAAGTGTCAAAGGTTCCCGACTTTTCAGCACCCTTCGTGCATACCTGGAGAGTGTTCCGGAGGTCAACGCCCCCGCGGCCATGTCCATGAACAGGCCTCGTTGTGGATCAGGGTCTGAACAACTAGGCTGTTACTGCTGGCCGCACGCAAAGTGACGTACGAACCACAGTCCGGCTGGTCAGGTACTGACTTTAGGTGCCTGTCCAGCTCTCTCTTGACAGTTAGGGGTCTATTGGTAATCTCCCTTATGTATGCTGAGAGGCAGTTGAACAGTCTTGGACCCCTGACACTTATTATTTTTTTCTCTTAGTGTACTCATGGCACCGCCTGCCAAGTCTGGTAAGCCTGACAGTGACTTCCCTAACTGCTATACAGAAGAGAAATGGTGCGAGAGGACCCCCTTGCTGGACACCCTCTGATGAAGTGATTTCATGCTCTCCACACAGGAGCATTGATAATACCACGTCCCTTTTCAGGAGATTAAATGCATTTTTGAAATCTAATTTTTCCGCTGCATTGTCATCAGGCAGGTAGTTGATATATACCCTTGTTGCATGAATAACTGCTTCACCTCCTTAAAGGACCCCAAAGCCAAACTGGTTTGGTTGAAGAATAATGGCCGCCTCTGTACGAATACTTCGGACAGCAGTTTTAGAAACAAGGCGGCGAAGTAAGGTCCGTCAGGAAACAGAACAAGTGTCTCATGACGATGACCCGTCGTTGGAGCTTTTGTTTGACAGACCGAGGCCTTCGGCTGGCTTACCGGTCCACTCCTTCAATAATTATGGTCAGAGTTATAACCATTCAGTTTATTCTTTTCACGGCAATTTGCCTAACTCCTCCATCCTTCTTTATAGGGGCAGAAAGTGATGCACCAAAAAAAAAAAGAAAGGTTTAATTTTGTCAGGAATCAGACCAGGTAAAGAGTTGTTAGAGAGAGAGAGAGAGAGAGAGAGAGAGAGAGAGAGAGAGAGAGAGAGAGAGAGAGAGAGAGAGAGAGAGAGAGATACAATGCAAACCTGTGATTATTGCTGCTTCTGTATTGCTAGACAACGAATAATTTTATTCTCAAATTGGTTATAATTTTATTTATTATATTTAAAATTTACAAAGAATGGGGCAAATATATGACTAGAATGGTGCTTAAATCTGGGAAGGGGGTTCATTCTAGGATATATTGGGGTTAAAGGGTAAAGGAGGTTTTGAGTTCCAGTTGCTTGGACATCCAACAGGCTTGTGTGACCGCATTAGGAGTTAGTGGAAGCAAGTTAGTTTTATGACTAGACGTACTATTGGAGTGTGAACAAGGAAATATTAACGTTGGGATCTAGAGAAATCGATTAGCCGTATTTGAGTTGCCAGCACTCTGAAGGCGGGGTGGAGGTGGGAAGTATAGTGCCAGCACTCTGAAGGACGGGTGGAGGTGGGAAGTATAGTGCCAGCACTCTGAAGGAGGGGTGGAGGTGGGAAGTATAGTGCCAGCACTCTGAAGGCGGGGTGGTGGTGGGAAGTAAAGTGCCAGCACTCTGAAGGACGAGTGGAGGTGGGAAGTATAGTGCCAGCACTCTGAAGGACGGGTGGAGGTGGGAAGTATAGTGCCAGCACTCTGAAGGACGGGTGGAGGTGGGAAGTATAGTGCCAGCACTCTGAAGGACGGGTGGAGGTGGGAAGTATAGTGCCAGCACTCTGAAGGACGGGTGGAGGTGGGAAGTATAGTGCCTGTAATCTGAAGGAGGGGTGGAGGTGGGAAGTATAGTGCCAGCACTCTGAAGGAGTGGTGAAGGTGGGAAGTATAGTGCCAGCACTCTGAAGGACGGGTGGAGGTGGGAAGTATAGTGCCTGTAATCTGAAGGAGGGGTGGAGGTGGGAAGTATAGTGACTGTACTCTGAAGGAGTGGTGAAGGTGGGAAGTATAGTGACTGTACTCTGAAGGAGTGGTGAAGGTGGGAAGTATAGTGCCTGTACTCTGAAGGAGTGGTGGAGGTGGGAAGTATAGTGACTGTACTCTGAAGGAGTGGTGAAGGTGGGAAGTATAGTGCCTGTACTCTGAAGGAGGGGATGTGTTGGGAAGTATAGTGCCTGTACTCTGAAGGAGCGTTGGTGGTGGGAACTACAATGCCTGTAATCTGAAGGAGAGGTGGTGGTGGGAAGTATAGTGCCTGCACTCTGAAGGAGGGATGAGTATGCTGCACTTCAGAGGGTCATCTAAACTGTGAGGTCTACATGCCCCTAGCAAGACAGTGATTGAATGAATGACGGTGAAGGTGTTTCCTTTTTGGGTCTCCCTACCTCGGTGGCAGACTTCCGGTGTTTTTAAAAATATATATATATATATATATATATATATATATATATATATATATATATATATATATATATATATATATATATTATATAAATTATATATATATTTATATATAATATTATTTAAAATAAATTAAATATATAAATTATATGTATATAACTATATTGTAATGGCATATTCATTTTTAATATAAATTCTGATAAATTAATATGTATTAAAGTTAACATAAATTATGCATATTCAATTTTTTTACATAATTTTTATTTAATATTATAAGTTTCCATTTTTATGCTAATTTTTTACTCTCCTTATTAATGCATTTTCTTCCTTTTTCCTGACAGTTTTGTGGTAATAATTCACTTTTGAGTAATGGGGTGTACGGGCAGCTTCCTGAGAGAGAGAGAGAGAGAGAGAGAGAGAGAGAGAGAGAGAGAGAGAGAGAGAGAGAGAGAGAGAGAGAGGGGAGGGAGGGAGGGTGGGCGGGAAGGATGGTGGGTGGGATTTAAGGATTAGGGAAGGGATGGACCACAGACTGGTAAGATATATTGATGATGAATTGCAGCCGTATCTCTGTAGTGAGGCGGCAGCAGCAGCAGCAGCAGCAGCAGCAGCAGCAACAACAACAACAGAAGCAGCAAGCGCAAGAGAAGTAGGAGCAGCAGCAGGAGCAACAGAAGCAGCAGGACGAGCAGCAGCAGGAGCAGCAGAAACAGGAGCAGCAGCAGAAGCAGCAGCAGCGGCACGACCAGCAGCAAGAGAAGTAGCAACAGCAGCAAGAGCAGCAGCTGGAGCAGCAGGAGGAGGAGCAGCAGGAACAGCAGCAGCAAGAGCAGCAGCAGCAGCTGGAGCAGCAACAACAGAAGCAGGACGAGCAGCAGCAGCATGAGCAGCAGCAGGACGAGCAGCAGCAGCATGAGCAGCAGAAGCAGCGGCAGGAGCAACAGCAAGAGCAGCAGCAGCAGGAACAGCAACAGGACGAGCAGGATCAGCGGCAGGAGCAACAGCAGCAGCAGCAGGAACAGCAACAGGACGAGCAGCAACAGCAGCAGCAGCTGCAGCAGGAGCGAGGAAATGAAGGGGAAAAGAAGAAGGGAGAGCAAGGAAAAGATAGGAGAGGGGCAAGGAAGAGAAAAAGGGGATCTAAAGAAGGGAAGGGGTGGAAAAAGAGGAAAGAGATGAAAGATGAAGAAGGGGAGAGGGAAAAAAGAGAGAGAGAAAAGGAGGAATGTAAAGAGAGGGTAGGTAGGAAAGCAAGGGGGGGGGGGGTGAATGAGCATTTAGAAAATGCAAATTATACTAAACAAGGAAATGAGGTAGGAAGAAGGTAATAAAATACTTTCGCAAAGTTCTTGATATAATAATAAAAACGTTGAGTCAGTAAAAACACGTGGGAGAGAAGTTTGTCAATAAAGCAAGAGAGATGTGTGTCTCAATAGCGAGACGTCAGTGTAGAGTCAGTAGTGGTATTTGACTCAGTATGACCATGACTGTATGATTTCCTCCTTTGGAAGTTAGGTCAAAGGTACACTTTGGGTGGCAGTGATGCGGGTGTTGCCGGAACCCTGGTCGTCCACGACCATCACTGCACCTGCCCTGAACCCTGGTCGCCCACGACCATCACTGCACCTGCCCTGAACCCTGGTCGCCCACGACCATCACTGCACCTGCCCTGAACCCTGGTCGCCCACGACCATCACTGCACCTGCCCTGAACCCTGGTCGCCCACGACCATCACTGCACCTGCCCTGAACCCTGGTCGCCCACGACCATCCTGCACCTGCCCTGAACCCTGGTCGCCCACGCCATCACTGCACCTGCCCTGAACCCTGGTCGCCCACGACCATCACTGCACCTGCCCTGAACCCTGGTCGCCCACGACCGTCACTGCACCTCCTCTGAACCCTGGCTGCCCACGACCATCACTGCACCTGCCTGAACCCTGGCCGCCCACGACCATCCTGCACCTGCCCTGAACCCTGGTCGCCCACGACCATCACTGCACCCGCCCTGAACCCTGGCTGCCACGACCATCACTGCACCTGCCCTGAACCCTGGCTGCCCATGACCATCACTGCACCTGCCCTGAACCCTGGCTGCCCACGACCATCATGCACCTGCCTGAACCCTGACCACCCACGACCATCACTGCACCTGCCCTGAACCCTGGTCGCCCGCCATCACTGCACCTGCCCTGAACCCTGGTCGCCCACGACCATCACTGCACCTGCCCTGAACCCTGGTGCCCAGACCTCACTGCACCTCCTCTGAACCCTGGCTGCCCACGACCATCACTGCACCTGCTCTGAACCCTGGCCGCCCACGACCATCCCTGCACCTGCCCTGAACCCTGGTCGCCCACGGCCATCACTGCACCCGCCCTGAACCCTGGCTGCCCACGACCATCACTGCACCTGCCCTGAACCCTGGCTGCCCATGACCATCACTGCACCTGCCCTGAACCCTGGCTGCCCACGACCATCAATGCACCTGCCCTGAACCCTGACCACCCACGACCATCACTGCACCTGCCCTGGAACCTTGGCTGCCCACGACCATCACTGCACCGCCCTGAACCCTGGCTGCCCACGACCATCACTGCACCTGCTCTGAACCCTGGCCGCCCACGACCATCACTGAACCTGCCCTGAACCCTGGCTGCCCATGACCATCACTGCACCTGCCCTGAACCCTGACCGTCCACGACCATCACTGCACCTGCCCTGAACCCTGGTCGCCCACGACTATCACTGCACCTGCCCTGAACCCTGGCCGCCCACGACCATCACTGCACCTGCTCTGAACCCTGGCCGCCCACGACCATCACTGCACCTGCTCTGAACCCTGGCCGCCCACGACCATCACTGCACCTGCCCTGAACCCTGGCTGCCCATGACCATCACTGCACCTGCCCTGAACCCTGGCTGCCCACGACCATCAATGCACCTGCCCTGAACCCTGACCGCCCACGACCATCACTGCACCTGCCCTGAACCTTGGCTGCCCACGACCATCACTGCACCCGCCCTGAACCCTGGCTGCCCACGACCATCACTGCACCTGCTCTGAACCCTGGCCGCCTACGACCATCACTGCACCTGCCCTGAACCCTGGCTGCCCATGACCATCACTGCACCTGCCCTGAACCCTGACCGCCCACGACCGTCACTGCACCTGCCCTGAACCCTGGCTGCCCATGACCATCACTGCACCTGCCCTGAACCCTGGCTGCCACGACCATCACTGCACCGCCCTGAACCCTGGCTGCCCAGACCATCACTGCACCGCCCTGAGCCCTGGCTGCCCACGACCATCACTGCACCTGCCCTGAACCCTGGCTGCCCACGACCATCACTGCACCTGCCCTGAACCCTGGCTGCCCACGACCATCACTGCACCTGCCCTGAACCCTGGCTGCCCACGACCATCACTGCACCCGCCCTGAACCCTGGCTGCCCACGACCATCACTGCACCTGCCCTGAACCCTGGCTGCCCATGACCATCACTGCACCCGCCCTGAACCCTGGCTGCCCACGACCATCACTGCACCCGCCCTGAACCCTGGCTGCCCAGACCATCACTGCACCTCCTCTGAACCCTGGCTGCCCACGACCATCACTGCACCCGCCCTGAACCCTGGCTGCCCACAACCATCACTGCACCTCCTCTGAACCCTGGCTGCCCACGACCATCACTGCACCCGCCTGAACCCTGGCTGCCCACGACCATCACTGCACCTCCTCTGAACCCTGGCTGCCCACGACCATCACTGCACCCGCCCTGAACCCTGGCTGCCCACAACCATCACTGCACCTCCTCTGAACCCTGGCTGCCCACAACCATCACTGCACCTCCTCTAAACCCTGGCTGCCCACGACCATCACTGCACCAGCCCTGAACCCTGGTCGCCCACGACCATCACTGGACCTGCCCTGAACCCTGGCCGCCCACGACCGTCACTGCACCTGCTCTGAACCCTGGCCGCCCACGACCGTCACTGCGTTTATTTCTAATCAAAAGCATTTATTAACTGTTTCGAGAGGCTTGAGTTTATTATGCTTAGTGAATTTCATAAAATAATAGTTAATATGGCTGCAGTTGGACTAGAAGAGAATTTTATTTTCATTTTGGCAGCCTGGGTGGGTTTGAGAGTTGTCTGTTGTTTCTGTTGTGCGTTCTCATGGAAATGTGTATTTTAGGTTTGGTGACTTAATATGATAAAGTTTTTAAATCTAAATTTGGTATTGATGGCTTTTGTGAGGAGGGACTGAAGAGTTTTGAAGGTAAGGTTGTTTATTATTTGGTGTATGGTATTGTTAGGTTTAAATCTTGATTGTGGCTTGCGCCGAGTATGTTACAATTTATTCGACATTCCTCAAACACCCATTAACAATCCCTCTCGACCAGCAAACTGGTAATTGAAAATGGAGCAGTTCTGAGTCACCACTCCATTATTACTTGTCCAGTTCAGTCAACCAATGACGTGAGAGCTGGCCACCCCACTTCCCCCCCCCAACCAAGATGAGGTAGTGCTTGATCACTCAGTTCTGGATCAGATGCTCACTCAAGTTGATCTTGTGCACTCTGAGGTGTAAAACCAGCTGTTATGAGTGGCTTTACTCTCTGGCTTATTATTATTATATCTTATGGAGATACAAGGAACAGTCACATACCTGAGTTAAATTAATGAACGTATATGGAGAAGAAATTCTTATAGAGACGTAATATTTTTTTAATAAGAAACACACAAAAACCAGAGAAAAATGTGAAAATAGATAAATACAGGGTAAGGATTAAAGCGTCTTAAATGAAAAGGAGTGAGAGAGAGGGATGCTGGCTAGGGTGAGAGAGAGGGATGCTGGCTAGGGTGAGAGAGAGGGATGCTGGCTAGGGTGAGAGAGAGGGATGCTGGCTAGGGGGAGAGAGAGGTATGCTGGCTAGGGTGAGAGAGAGGGATGCTGGCTAGGGTGAGAGAGAGGGATGCTGGCTAGGGTGAGAGAGAGGGATGCTGGCTAGGGTGAGAGAGAGGGATGCTGGCTAGGGTGAGAGAGAGGGATGCTGGCTAGGGTGAGAGAGAGAGGGATGCTGGCTAGGGAAGGTGATGGAACCAGTCTGCTGGAACAGTCACTCAGAAAGGAGACGACTTGTGTCGCTCCGCTGGACTCTCGGCAGACGTATTGGCAGTCGCAGATGTCTGGGAGTTCCAGACACACCTGCGGTCACTCCAACTGCCACACAAAACGCGTATATATGACTGGAGACACAAAACAGTCACGCATAATTTAGACTCATTTATCATTACTAGACACCAAGAAAACACCAGTGTCTAAAATATTATTTTCCAAATCAAATTGGCAATATGTATTACCTGTTTCAGTATTGTTATTAGTAATAGAATTGATATTTCATATACATAGTGTGTATAATGTTAAAACAGTATTAGATAATTAGGTTAATAAACCCTTTATATTGTACTAATTCATCGACTTATGAACGCACTAAAAGGTGGCAAAATAATATAATTATAATGAACTATTCGTTGTGAAAAGATGAGTTTACTAATATAATTGTGGTTATTGAAAATACATCACCATGGGAAAACCTTTCCACCAATCAGCGAGGTGGAAAATGTAAAACAGTTTTTATCCGCCAATCATAAAAGACCAGCCACTCGTTTTCTGTAAAATTATTTTAATACAGTAAGCATAATTATGTCAATGACCAATATGCATTAATACAAAGTAACTGAAAGTATAAATATTATTAATGAATGAAAGATGTCACACAAAATTAATGAGAAATGAAAGAGACAAAATATACAATACATACTACCCAGAATACCCTGAGTGAAAACACGCGCAGCGCGTCGATGTGTACACAGAGGTGTATATCTGTGGGTATATATGCTGTGACATTACTTTAATCCCTATTTCAGGGTGGAAAGTATTCTTGACTAGCAGTGGGCAGGTGACAGACAGCCTTACTGACCTTCGTTTAATCGATGGACTTTAAACGAAATTAACTGACGTGAACATTGCTCTCGCTCTCTCTCTCTCCTCTCTCTCTCTCTCTCTCTCTTCTCTCTCTCTCTCTCTCTCTCTGAGCACGACGGATGTTGATCAAGTCATCTCCCAGTATCAAGAGGAAAAGTGATGATCCGTGTTAAGAATCTGGACATATCGGAGAATACATTCAGTACCGCCAGTGATTTATTGCAGAGAAGTTTACAGGCGATCAACAGCAAACTGCGTCGTAGAAGAAATTACGACGCTGTAGATTCCCTCACAGTCACGAGCAACTGGTGGCAGTCAAGTGTTTACACTGGTAGTATATGCAAGCTAGTTTAGATTGCTACTGGATAGGACTCATCTTGGGAGGTGAAACGTTGTGCTGAACCTCTTACAAAAACACTCATATTAGCCTATAAACATGTATATTTATGCTCAATAATAATCCACATGCAGACAGGAACTCAAACGATTAATTGGTCTGTATATTTCGATCCCAATCTGCGATCCCCAGAACGAGGTCGAAATATACAGATCAATTAATCTTCTGAGTTTCTGTCTTCATTTGGGTTATCATTGAGCATTGACAAATGTTCATTGCACTTTAGTTATCCATATATAATTTATGATCAGTGTTTTAAACTCTCAGTTAGTCCCAAGATAAGTATTTCCTCAAATAATAGCATTTCAGTTTACATTATAAAATTACTTGTAGTAATATAATCAAATTCTACATCATTATGACTTAAATTACTTGACATATCACGAAAAATTTAGGGACTTTGCGTGTAGTTTAGAGGTTCCTGTGCATGGAGCAGCGAAGAATACGACGTCTGTGATGAACTGTGTAAAAGCTCTGGTAAACAATAACAAAATACCTGTGACAGTATCCAGATACTGTCTGAAATCTTACAAGTAGTTCCTTAAATACAAACATGGTAGAAATATCCTGCGGAGTGAATGAACTCTCACTGATGTTAACTAAATACTGTTAAAATATATAAAAAGTTAAGTGCACTTGTTGAACTGTCTTAATTTGAAAAAATCGCTGCTAATATTCACTGTGGTTTAGAGAGCATGTGTATTGACCAGACCTCTTGAGAGCTAAATATATAGATAAAGAGCATAAACTAATCCATCTAGAGATGGGTTATTTTCACCCTACAATAGAGGTTACATTCTGCTAGAAATGACCTCAGAGATATGTCAAAATAAACAGTATTTCTCATACCTTCGGTTTTGTTCTCAGTATGGATTTGTTTGTCACTGACTAGTGTCTGGATATGGATAGATAGTCCATGTACCGTGAGGTACACGTGTGAAATCTCGTACCTCAGTGGTAGCACCATCGGCTAACAACCGAAGGATTCGGCTCTAAGGTGGGTGGAGGCGTTGAACGTATTTCCCTGCACCAGTTGCCTCTGTTCACCCAGCCGTAATTAGATGCCTGTGTGTTAGCAGACTGTCGTTGCTAGCATACTGAGGGGGCGGGAAGTATGCCTTATATAGGCTGACTTTAAAATGAGCAGAAGTAGAATAACAGTGTGAGAAAAGGAATCTCTTACAGAACTTCACTGTATTAAAAAAGAGAGTAAAGAAAACTTAAGTATCTGCGTTACTTTCTTGGAATTTAAGAAATCAGAAACGTCCAAGTGTCAGTGAAGACAAGTGTCAACAGTATTACTTGTTTAGTATACTTACATATAGTTCCTAGAACACTTAAAGGAAGGCTCCCTGGCCAAGCCTCAAGTCACGTGACCTACTTTTACTTTGTAAATGGTCCAAGTCGGACCGAAACGTCGTCGTAAGCTCCTCTCTTCTATGTGCGGGTTATTTGTGTATTGTGTGCCCTCGCACATAGGCCTTCCCCCACAGGCCTCTGCCTAACAAATCAGGCAGGCTTACGAGACGGGCAGACTGACAGGCTGGGCTCTTTCTCGTATTTTTGACTGTCGAGAGGTTGAGCCATAGCTCTCGGGCCATCATTGGTTGGAAATGTAGGAGAGAGTCTTCATTAATTAGGCAGAAGGGGTCTCTAATATAAGCAACTCTGCAACAAATTTCTGGAACACTAACTTTCCTCTCAGCACTAACAAACTCTCACAACTCAAACAAGAATAATAATGAGTGTATTTCTCGTAGCAATTATCTAGTTCACAACTTAGTAATAATGGTAGAACTACCGACAATATATTAGGTAAAAGGACACAGATGCAGCTAATGTGACAATTTGTTGGAGAGCGAAACGTTGCCACGATACAAGGACACATTAGCTGCATCTGTATCCTTTAACCCAACATAGTTCACAACTTACTCATAACTTGGAGAGGAAACGTCACACATTTGGATATGTTCTGAACCGTTATCAACAATGGACCGAAACGTCGTCTAAAATTTCCCCAACAAATTTTGAGTTAGTTCTTAATTTTTTTTCACCTATTGTATCCGTTGCCTTGCCAAACAACGGCATCCAGAGAGGCGTCACGTGTACTCTTAGCGTCACCCAACAATATTGCGTCGTGAAGGCTGAGAGACATGGCAACTGCTGCCATTTTCGCCCCTCTCGTCCTCCTTCACTGGACTATGTTTATGTACCAATAAAGCAAGAGTTAAATGCTAATTAAGTCTGGCACACAGCAACAGTCCTGAACCCAGGGCAGTATTTATTTTATGGCAGAGTGTACGGCATTGGCAGGGATTAATTGACC
Source organism: Cherax destructor (assembly GCA_009830355.1). NCBI lineage: Eukaryota > Metazoa > Arthropoda > Malacostraca > Decapoda > Parastacidae > Cherax > Cherax destructor. The sequence continues at coordinate 6,646 of WNWK01005291.1, read as the reverse complement.
TCGTTTGAGAGTAAATTTGTTTTGTGATTGAATTATTATTATTATTTATTTTATAATTTTTGTTTTTTATTATTTTATAATTTATTTATTAATTTATCATTTTATTATTATTAATTATTTTATCATTTTTATTATTATTATTATTATTATTAATTAAATGGCTCCCTGAATATTTTTTTTCCGTTCATTTTTTTTTTATATTTTATTTAAAAAAACTTAACATACATGATACATAGAAATGGTATACAAATATGAAACGATTCTTTTCATAAGACATACAACTTCGTGCAATGATGAAATACACAATGAACTAACAAGAAACTTGTAATACTGTATAAGAATATTGACGACTGTTTTCAAACTTTACTATGCATCCCACCTCACAAAGTTTTACAAAACATGGTGGCTGCTATGTTAATTCTCCACCTAATTGCATTTCAGTTGTCTTCAAATATTTTTACTCCATATTATAGCTGATACAGAATAACTTAAGCTCAAATAAACTTATTTTTCTACTGAAATCGTGTATTCTTGTGACATATAATACTACAATGTAGTACATCAATGAAAAATGCCACACCAATAGATGCCAAAAACCGCAACACTAGATACATGACATCCAATTATTCCGTGCACCCTATATGACTTACATACCTTATACATGACATACATAAAGACATAACTTATATATAATGTCAAAATACACTTGAAACAAACCAATACCCTTTGTCACAAGGGTGCATCTTTGTCACATGCAAATATATCTACCAAACACATAAAACTAAAGCAGGCCCTAAACCCTGTACCTTATTATACAAAACAGGTACATGAGTCTAATATTTTGTATTCCCTACGTCATCATCCAACAGAGAAGCTCCCCATACTCATACTCCAGACCCATGCCTCTCCGACCAAGAAAAACCGTCAGGTAAACCCACTCAATCCCCTTACAAAAAGATTAACCCCTATAATCAAAACCTCCCCCACTTGAAAAGCCACCCCCTGCGTCATTAGTCATCCCAACCCCCTCCATGCACACATACCCTAAACCCCTTATCTCCCCACAACCGCTAAAATTACCTTGATAATTAAAATCCCTCTCCCACTATGACCCAACAGACACACCTCCCCCACCTAGAACTACACCTAATACACATCCAAAACTCCACGCTCACTCATCATACCTTAACCAGGATGAGCTTACCCTCCTACCACGTCAAGCCCCCTTCATTCTACAATACATCCCGAAAACCATGTTCCTATACTCATCAGAAAATGCAGACTCCCATTTACTCCCATACACCACCCGATTCCTGCATTTACTCCTATACATTATGCCCCCATAGCTCTAATCCTTTCCCCCACCCCTTGCTCCCTCAGTCTCCAGGAGACACACACGAAATCCACCATTAAATACCATAAACCCCTGCGTTCTCTATCACCCACCCCTCGTATATCCATACTCATAGCCCTCAGTACTGAAATACCCCCCCCCCCTATTTTCCTCAACACCCTGCCTATCCATTCTCTCACCACCCCCAGTTCCTCACAAAAATATATAGCATGCATCACTGTTTCTTGCAACCCACATCTTTTACAGCACCCATCTCGAAAATGCCCATCCGACATAACAATGCCTTATCTGCCACCACCCCATGTAGAAACCTATACATTAATTCCCTATCCCCAGCCCTAATCTCATACCTTTCAAACCCCTCCAGATCAATCCCCAATCATACATAGGGTATTCAGCCACCCCCTCCAATCCCATCCTTCCCCCACACGCGACCTCCAAAACACTAGCCTTCACTTCTTTCACCCTCCTCACAATCACCAAATGCCGCAATATATCCCAACACATCCCCAACGATACACCCCACCATCTGTGCACCTCCCGCTCCACCGCCTCCCACGGTAGCCCCTCAGTGCCTCCCAGCCGCACCATACACGTTTCACAAACAAACACATCAACCTCCTTTCCACCCAAAAGCCCCAACCCCCTAACTCCACTCTCTTCCTAACCACCTCCTTCCTCAACCAGTGTTTACCGAAAGCCCAAATGTACTTAAAACCCTCACCTCCAACCCTCTCACATCCTCCTGCATCAGAGGGTAAACCACTGCCACGTGCCACAGTCTACTGTAGATCAGCACGTTCACCGCTATACCCTCTGATGCAAGGAAAGATCCCCCGCCCTCCAACTCGCCAACCTATCTAGCGCTAGTTGCACCACCCTCCCAGAGTTCACCCTCCTGGCCTCCATACTGTCACCCATATACATAATACCACAAATTTTCAGACTATCCACAATAATCCACCCATATCTCTCAGCCAATCTACCTCCAATCCATGCCCCTACCTCCAACAAACGCGATTTCCCCATTAATTCTCATACCCGTAGCTGCACAAAACACCCTTAGAGCCCCCTCAATAATCTTCAATCCCTCTTCCATTCTCACCAGCACCGTGGTATCGTCCACGTACCCACTATATCATTTCCTCCCCTCCCTACCTGTATCCCACCCACCCCCACATTCTTCACAATCATCTATAAAAGGGATCTTGCATGCACGCGAACAATATCTGGGATAATGGACATCCCTGTCGCAAACCCCTATCCATTCGTACCACCCTTCCCAGTTTCCCATTCACCTGCACACGCACAGTAGCCCCGAATACACCGTCTCTACCCACCTAACTACCTCCTCACCAAACCCCTGTTTTCTCATGACGCATACAGCATCTTTCTCTCCACACTATCATATGCCCCCTTCCAGTCCAACGCCAATACTCCTCCCCCAGCCCCCCTATAAATCCCTTGATCGTTCATGTCCTCAATCATAACCTACCTGGTATCCCCGTTGTCCTTCCGCTATCACCTTCTGCAATACTCTCTTCAATCTGTTCCCAAAACCTTCGCAAAGATTTTATAATCTGCATTCATCATTCGAGGTCTATAATTCTGCACCATGTTCCCCTGATTACTCTTCTTTAACTAATACTACCACCCCATGCCCTGCTCCTCCCCATTCTACACCTACTCTTCATACAATTCATCAAGGCCACCATACATTCCTTCAACACATCCCAATGTACCCTATAAAATTCATTCACCATACCATCCATACCAGGCGCCTTTCCCTACTCATTCCATTCACCGCCTCCCACACCTCCTCCTCTGTTATTTCTCCCTCCAGACACAACCTGTCCTTGTCCCCCAAAACCCCTACCACACCCTCCTCTACAATCTCACCTTCCTCCTGCCCCCACCCTTGCTCCGCAAATACGCCTCAAACCACTTATCCATGTAAACTCCCATCGCCTCAGTCGTCCGTAAACGTTGACCCCTATTGAATCCTTCCAAATCCTCCTCCACATCCAGGTAGTCTATCGTCATAGCCTCTCTGCCCCCTACACCTGCCCACAACGCACTCGCGATGGTCTGTCACCCCATAAAAACATCATCCATACCCGCCACTCTGCAGCGCAAACCTCTCATTTTGCAAATCCCTCAGTCTTTCTTCAAACCTCGAATCTCATCCATCACCTGCACTCTCCACGCTCATAACAACCTTGCAACAACCCCTCAAGATACTTTTGTAGACCATACCTCCAGCACACCTCCTCTCTCCCCAGCTTCTGATAATATTCCCTAATTCCTATTTTGCGCTCTCCCACCATTCCACCAAATCATTATTATCCTCTCCCCTTGTTCCCACAATGACCCCCACCACCTCCTAAAATCATCCGCCCTACCCATGCCAGTCATAATCTACCATTCAGCTTCCAAAACTCTGATACCACCTAATCACCCTTCCCAACTCACATCTGCCAGAACACCCCTATGGTCCGAGAATCCCACATCAAAAGTCTGCACCTCCCTACAACCACCCTCCCGTCACATATACCCTATCCAAACGCGCCGCATATCCCTTCCTGACAAAAGTATCTCCACAAAATCCCCCCTCCCACTCGTCCCTAAAACCTGCACTACTCAATAAATCCCCAAGGCCCCAACTCACACCCCGCTCCCCTGGTTCCACATCCCTTTTCTAATTACACTATTAAAGTCCCCTCCCCAATATTGCCACGCCCGGAAACCTCCCAATGCCCCCACCATGTAATCGTTTAAAAATCAATTTTCACTCTTCGAGAAGCCTCCGCTGGCATATAAACCCCCTCGAAACAAACCTTCACCCCCCAATCCCCTCCACCCTTACCACCCTGCCCCCCACTCTCCTCCCACGTCGTAGAACAAAGGGGCTTGACGTGCTAATGACCACTGCCACACCCCCCTTTTAATTTCCCTGAAGACCCTGCATACCTCATATCCCTGCAAACATAATTCCGCCCACATCTATAATGCTCCTGTAGGAACCCCACTTGCACACCATACCGTCTCAAAGTTCCCTCTACCCACCGTCGCTTGACCTCTGCCCTCAACCCATTAACATTAATAGTTAGACACTGGAATATAAATGAGTGGGTTTACCTTTCGACCTCTGCACAGACTGTGACATTATCCTGCCTTTACCACCCCCCTTGCCCACACTTTTGCTGCCCATAGCAACATCCTTACCATCATCTCTTGCCAACTCCCCCCTTTCATTCCCTTCACTTCCACCAAAGGCTTCTTCGTGACCCTCTGGGCCGGTGTCAAGATATCATCATGATCTTCGACCGTGCCAGACGTTCGCGACCGCTCCCCACCTCCATCATGTCCCCACTATCACTCTGATGACCTCCACATTGACGCATCACGCACCAATGCTGCTACCTCAGGACTCTCCTGCCCCGAGTCAATCCCAACTCGTGCCTCCTCCACCAAATCTGCCCCATCCCCAACATGCAACACCTGTAATGGATCATCCAGTAATCCCTGAATCACTTCCACCAGAGGCACATCCATGCCTTCCTCTATCACAGGTACTTCCTCAACCTCCTTTTCATTCACCTCTCTTCCCAAAGTAGCTCTGATGGGTGGCACGGTTCTGCCACACCCTCCACTATTTCCTCCAGCTCCTGGTCCTTTGTGCTGTCCCTCATCACCACCGTCCCCTCATACTTTCCCTGTGGTTCTGTCGGGATCTTGCGTTCAGCGGTTCGTTGAGCACCTCTCCGCAAAACAATCCGCTGCTACATGATCAAAATTCCCACATATCCTACACGTCCTCCTTTGTCCTGCGTAAGTCACGTACATTGCGTACGAAACTCAGCCATAATGATGTAAGATGGAATGGGCCTCCTTAACGACATCTTTAAGGTGAAAGATCCCTCAGGAAGTCCCTCCATGGGTCCACACTCCACTTTCCTGCCGTTGCCAGATGTACTGTCCCATACTGCCAAGACACGTCCCACATCCATTTGATCCGCCTCAAAAGGCACATTCTTTACCTTTACCCATGTGTAGGTGCGAGACACATCCTTTAATCGCACCTGCAACGTCGCATTGACCGGTAGACATTGTCCTGATGTCGCCTCTACCAATGTCTCATATGCTGCAGCTGTTAACAACTTCACAAAGATCCTGTTCATTCCATTTAGTGCCACTCCTACAGTTCCTCCATATCAATGTTGTATATATCACGAAGAATAGTAGGTATTACGTAGGCCACAGCAGGTTGAATTACTCCTGTAACCATGTCTATGCAGACGGTGTTGATGCGGCGCTGCCCACCGCCGCCATGACAGTGAAAATAAAGTTGCTCACAGCTCTCACCAGGGGGCAGAGACAGGTAGCCACACCCTTCTCTCCAGAGCTGGGTGGCGAATGACGCCTAATCCGACGCCTTCAAATTTTCAGTGCTGGAGTATGGCAACTAGGTCAACATTCTAGGAACAACTGGCACGTGCATGTGCCCTATGACCGAAGTTGTGGGACTCTTTCCCACATCCTGGAATGGCTCCAATAACTTCTGAAACCCTCAGTGTTATTGCTTCAGCCGTTCACACAAGGTGCTTGTGGCATGCTAAGAGTATGTTACATTTTATTCGGTGTATGTCACACTCCCATATAGGCTGCCTCCCAACCGAACCGGGTGCTAAGGGTTTAACGATCAATAGGGTACCCAGTTGTTAAATCAGTACCTTGGTTCATTGGCCAATCACAGGCAAGCCCGCCAAAGCTGAAGCAACGTGGTTCACTTGTGGTAAGCACTGGCAGACTTGCCTGATATAAGTGTGAAATTTTGATTTCTGTTAAATCACTTTTAATATTTGAGTCTGTTGCCTGAATGGCTTTAGTATTTAATGGCTGGTGTATCTTTTGGCCAGGATAGTACTTATTAAGCTTAGTTTGTGGCTGGTAAATTTATTAAAGTACCTAATGAAACGGACTAATCTAATTTACATTATTCCTTATGGGAACAAATTCGTTCGGTAACGGCACTCGAACAGTCTTCTGGAACGAATAAAGATGAAACTCGGGGTACCACTGTACTTTTAATCATTGGAGTCCGTACGATAACTAGAGAATACCTTTCTGATGGACATCAATTTTTTTAGCCCTAGTGTGTTTTCCAAAATATCAAGGTTTGTGTTGTTAGTGGGCTGCAACAATCCCAATTTGTGAATTTTATTTAATAAATAGGGATACTGATTTCTGCTCAATAACTAAAGAAACTCTCGTCTTATCGGCTTCAAAATA
>WNWK01005290.1:22939-123412 GCA_009830355.1 Cherax destructor | reverse complement strand
CAAGGAATTGTTGACGAACCTTTGATCTCTGACAGCAGTGCCTAATCTCCTGATAACTGGATTAACCATTTCCTTTAAATGTTGTGGCCTTATTCCAGTGTAACCCCGAGAGCCGGAAGGGAATGACATTATTGCTTTGTAAATGTCCGAGTCTTGCACAATCAGTGGTTCCACATATATATATATATATAATATATATATATATATATATATATATATATATATATATATATATATATATATATATATATATATATATATATATATATATATATTAGATAGACAGACATATAACTATATTTTTCCGAAGATGAAATGGTAGAAGTGTTTTGAAGGAGGTAAATCACGCGAGAATCTTGTGAGCGAAGTTTGTGATTATTTTCTCCATGTTATGAAAGGTCTTTGTGTACTGGAAGGGCAAATTCAGTGGAGCTGACAGCCACTATTGATTGTCTGACCTCGAGGTCAAAGATAACAGTGTGGATAGGATAGATGGGTGATGAGGCGGGTACATCAGGAACCTTTACCGCACCACCACGAGGAGATAAATGTCTCATTCACCTCATAACTCAGGAGATGAATGTCTCATTTACCTCATAACTCGGAGATGAATGTCTCATTCACGTCATGACATTATATCAATGCTTCGGTAAGTGACCAACCTCCTACCTGGTGTCTACTGATGGTTTCCGGGATCATCTGACGTCACGTAATGAAATGAGAGAAGCGACAACAGGCAGTTCGCATGATGACTGTAGAACTGCGACAGTCCACAGTTCCCTTGACTGAGCTCACAGGTGTCACCCCTGTAGTGCAACAAATACACTGCAGAAACAACACTGAAAATAACAGGAATTTACTAGTGGGTAGCTGGTTGTGAACATTTAGCTGATTAGAAGTTAGCCAGAGTAGTGAACATTTAGTTGACTGGAAGTTAGCTGGACTAGTGAGCATGTACCTGGCTGAGAGTTAGCTTTAGTAGCATATTCATACCTACACGTTAAACTTGTAGCATACAATAATTCTCACAATAAACATCAGCCATTAAAGATTCAAGTCGTGCAGATGAGGCATACATTAGATATTTCATGAAAAAAAAAACATTTTAAAATAAAATTGGCAAATTTGCACTGACTCCCTCCAATAACAATACCAACTTTCTTCTCAGTGAGATATACCAGTGGCTGAATGACTGAAGACGGTCAGAAGAGTCTCGGGTTCTCGCAAGGATATCATTATCTGGAATGGTCTATATAACACTGACCAGACACCACCTGCACACCTCAATAGTTGAATGATGGTTTAGTTACAACAGCCGAGCACTGAAACTTGAAGCAGGTTGCATAAAGCTCTCGTTATAAAGGAAAACCTTGGAGGAAGACAAATTCAGACAACCATTATAAGATACTCCCCTTTGAGGATATATGATAAGTTTTGTATATCAATATATTTAACAAAACTTTTACCAGCAATGTTAATGCTATAAGCATCTGTTTCCCCTGTGGAGATTCTTGTTTGATGTGCGACAGATGCTGTCTGCATTGCACGTGTCCCATTGTTGCACACACCTGCGAGATCACAAGTGGTACAGCTAATATTCTATCAAAGCTAGAATATCATTAATCAAATATTATAATACATTACAATATATTATAGTATTATAAAATATTATAATTATAATATATTATTACTGTATGTTGCATTAAAGGGTCAAGGGAGTGACTAATTGCATACATACGTGCGTGGTATGAGTTTTACCGTTACTTCAGTCATCCTTGCTGAAGTAACATGCAACATATGTCACAAAAGACTGCTTTAATGATACTTAATACTGGCCATGCACTTACTGTGTAGCGTGTCTTTTTGTGGGAATGAGAAGTTGATCTTAACATGGGAACTAACCATAAATGATCAAAGCACTGGCACACTGAGGCATTAACTGCTCCTTGTACCGTAGACCTCAATGCTTACATTAGTTAGTTTAATATCTTTATTATGCACCCCATACTCATCTAGTGGGCGGTAGTTAAAAGATTACAGAGGTCATAATGGGTCCAGGGACTGGACCCCAAAGTTTTGATAGCTGAACAAGTTACAAAGGTAATGAACCAGGTAGATCTGGTCACAATCATGAACAAGTTACAAAGGTAATGCATCATCTACACGTCTATACATGGTTACAATCATGAACAAATTACAAAGTAATGAGCCACTGACACGTCCACACCCGGTCACAACCGTAATGAGTTATTAGTGCAAATATTAACTGTTGGGTCACACACCGGGGCCAGGAGCTGAGTCTCGACTCCTGCAACCACAAACAGGTGAGTACACACACACGAGCGCTCGCGCGCACACGCACAATGCGGGCATGACATCAGAAACTGCTACCTCAGTCACAAACAAGTGGACTGTAGGGAATGAAGGAGCGAAACTGTATGCAGAGGCCCTATCAGACCATCGTGGAGCCCGAGAAAAAAAGAGGATCACATCAGGAGGGAAGTGTAGAAAACGAAAGAGCTAGTTATGTAGAGGCCTTAACAGGCCACAGCAGTGCCCAGGCAAAGCTTAGAAGGGAAAATGACAGACCATTGGGGCCCAGGCACAACAGATAGTGAAGAGATTGAAGAAAGGAAAGCTGCAATGGAGGAAACTAAATCGAATCAGGGGATACATAGGAATATGCAGTGGGAGAATGAAAGGGAGAGATCAGTCTTTGTTTATGGGCTCCAGGAAGTTGAAGGGAAAACTTACGAAGCAATAAGACAAGGGGAGAAAAAAGCGATTGAAAGCATCATGAAAGCAATAAAAGAAGATGACATGACCCAGCTGGCAAATTTTCTGAGAATAGGGGTATGAAAGGAAGACACCAGTTGGTCCAAGTGATTTTCAAGGCAGAAGTGGCTCGAAACAGGATCCCCGCAGGAGAAAGCAACACTAAGGGACATCTCGGCGTACCAGAGGGTGTATCTCGACTGCGACTGAAATGAGAAGAAAGGCAGAAACGAAAGAGAGGGTACAAAGGCGAAAGAAGGGAAGAGAGGTGAAGATGAAGATGACAGGAGAACCCAGACTCAGGAGGAAGATCAAATGCAACCTCCTGTAACCACCTACAGAAAACTCCAACCAGGACAATTCCAATGCAACCAAACATTCCTAACCCAAAACACACATGCCATGCCCAAAGCCCCCATCCACCTCATTACAAACTCCACCTCCACAGCAACCAACCATAGTGCCTCATCAGGTCTCCCACTTCTCCAACTCCAACATACCTCCCAGACAACAGTTTTTGGGAAAAAAAAGTTGAAGGTTTGGTATACAAATGCAGATAGAATAACAAATAAATGTGAGGAGTGGCGTGAAAGAATTAAGGAGACATCCCCAGACATAATAGCACTCACAGAAAAGAAGCTCACCAGGATGATAACAGATGCAATCTTTCCACCCCGATTATCAAATCCTGAGGAAGTTAGAGGGAGGAGAGGAAAGGAGGAGTTGCATTGCTCATTAAACCGTTGGGGATTTGAGGAAATGAATGGAATGGGCGAAAGGGACTACATAGTAGGAACAAGTCATCTGAGAGCCATAAGGTGGTAATTGCAGTAATGTACAACCCGCCACAGAACTGCAGGAGGCCAAGAGAAGAATAAGACGAGAGCAACAGAGCAATGGTAGACACACTAGCCGAGGTGGCCAGAAGAGCTCACATGGGGAGAGCAAAGTTACTAGTTATGGGTGATTTCAATCACAAGGAGATTGACTGGGAAAACCTGGAGCCTCATGGGGGTCCTGAATCACGGAGAGCCAAGATGATGGATGTGGTACTGAAAAACGTCATGCATCAACATGTTAGAGACACTACCAGAGAGAGAGAGATGAGGATGACCCAGCAAGATTGGACCTAGTATTCACCTTCATTAGTTCGGACATCGAGGATATCTCAGACGAAAGGACACTTGAAGCTAGTGATCATGTGGTTCTGTGCTTTGATTACATAGTTGAGCTAAAATGGAGAGGGTATCAGGAATAGGACAGGAAAAAACAAACTACAAAAGAGGGGACTACACAGGCATGAGGAACTTCCTGCAAGACGTTCAGTGGGAGAGAGAGAATTGGCAGGAAAACCAGTAAAAGAAATGATGGACTATGTGACAACAAAATGCAAGGAGGCAGAAGAGAGGTTTGTCCCCAAGGAAACAGAAATAATGGGAAGACCAGAACGAGTCCTTGGTTCACCCAAAGGTGTAGGAGGCAAAAACTAAATGCACTAGAGAATGGAAAAAGTACAGAAGACAAAGGACCCAGGAAAATAGAGATTAGCTGAAGAGCCAGAAACGAATATGCACAGATAAAAAGGAAGGCTCAGCGACAATACGAAAATGACATAGCATCAGAAGTCAAGTCTGACCCGAAGCTGTTGTATAGCCACATCAGAGGAAAACAACAGTCAAAGACCAGGTAATCAGGCTGAGGAAGGAAGGTGGGGAATTCGCAAGAAATGACCAAGAGGTATGTGACGAGCTCAACATGAGATTTAAAGAAGTATTTACAGTGAGACAGAATTATTCAGGAATTCAGAATAGGAGGTACACCAACAAGTGCTGGATGAAATACACACAACCGAGGAAGAGGGAAGAAGTTACTATGTGAACTTGATACCTCAAAGGCGGTGGATCAGACAACATCTCTCTGTGGGTCCTTAGAGAGGAGCAGAGATTCTGTGTGTGCCACAAAAAAATCTTCAACACATCCATTGAAACTGGGCAGCTACCTGAGGCGTGGAAATTGGCAAATGTAGTCCCAATTTTTAAGAAAGGAGGCAGACACGAGGCATTAAACTACAGACCTGTGTCACTGATGTGTATTGTATGACAAGTCATAGAGAAGATCATCAGGAGGAGAGTGGTGTAGCACCTAGAAAGACACAAGCTTATAAACGACAACCAACACAGTTTCAGGAAGGAAAATCCTGTGTCACAAACCTACTGGAGTTTTATGACAAGGTAACAGAAGTAAGACACGAGAGAGAGGGGTGGATAGACTGCATTTTCTTGGACTGCAAGAAGGCCTTCGACACAGTTCCTCACAAGAAGTTAATGCAAAAGCTAGAGGATCAGGCACGCATAACAGGAAAGGCACTGCAATGGATCAGAGAATATCTGACAGGGAGGCAACAACGAGTCATGGTACGTGAGGTGTCAGAGTGGGCGCCAGTGACGAACAGGGTTCCACAGGGTCAGTCCTAGGACCTGTGCTGTTTTTGGTATATGTGAATGACATAACGGAAGGGATAGACTCAGAAGTGTCCCTGTTTGCAGATGTGAAGTTAATGAGGAGAATTAAATCGGTCGAGAATCAGGCAGGACTACAAAGAGACCTGGACAGGCTACAAGCCTAGTCCAGCAACTGGCTACTCGAATTTAACCCCGTCAAATGCAAAGTCATGAAGATCGGGAAAGGGCAAAGAAGACCGCAGACAGAGTATAGTCTAGGTGGCCAAAGACTGCAAACTTCACTCAAGCAAAAAGATCTTGGGGTGAGTATAATACCGAGCACATTTCCTGAGGCACACATCAATCAGATAACTTCTGCAGCATACGGGTGTCTGGCAAACCTAAGAATAGCGTTCCGATACCTCAGTAAGGAATTTTTCAAGACTCTGTACACCATATACGTCATGCCCATATTGGAGTATGCAGCACCAGTTTGGAACCCACACCTGGTCAAGCACGTCAAGAAATTAGAGAAAGTACAGAGGTTTGCAACAAGACTAGTTCCAGAGCTAAGGGGATTGTCCTACGAAGAAAGGTTAAGGGAAATCGGCCTGACGACACTGGAGGACAGGAGGGTCAGGGGAGACATGATAACGACATATAAAATACTGCGAGGAATTGACAAGGTGGACAGAGACAGAATGTTCCAGAGATGGGATACAGAAACAAAGGGTCACAATTGGAAGTTGAAGACTCCTGTGAGTCAAAGGGATGTTAGGAAGTATTTCTTCAGTCATAGAGTTGTCAGGAAATGGAATAGCCTAGAAAGTGACGTAGTGGAGGCAGAAACCATACATAGTTTTAAGAAGAGGTTTGATAAAGCTCACGGAGCAGGGAGACAGAGGACCTTGTAGCAATCAGTGAAGAGGCGGGGCCAGGAGCCATGACTCGACCCCAGCAACCACAAATAGGTGAGCGCACACACACACACACACACAAAAAAACCCACACATTTACACACCACGAGGCCTGGTCTCAGACCTGGCCGCGGGGGCGTTGACCCCCGAAACCCTCTCCAGGTATACCACATAGAAAATATATATATATATATATATATATATATATATATATATATATATATATATATATATATATATATAGAGAGAGAGAGAGAGAGAGAGAGAGAGCAATGTGTTTTACCTTCTGTTTGAAACACCAAAATTATCCTCTACTTTCTCTTAGTTTAATGGTAGTTCTGCTAAGTCTTCAGTTTCTTCACAGTGCTGGAGGTCAATGTGAGAGGAGATGCACACAAACAAACTTGTACATGTGCTTGTAGAAATACAGATTATTATTATTAACTTTAATCCCCTTTCAGATCTCTTGTTTCCCCAACATTTGCCTCACCCAGGGCCAGACGGAGGGGATTGACACTATGTTTCTTTATATACCATAATTAGTTTAGAATAAGACATAAAAATTGTTGCCTCATTTTATTTAACTTTTATAATCTATATATTAGAATAGATATCAAACCTAAACAACTTACATACGGGGTTCAATAATGTGGTATGCGGCTAGGTAGTTACTGATGCAGAGATAGGAAGACATGTGTGTTTTCCGTGTCTCGTACACGTATCATGTATCCTTCACTGACCAGTCCAGCTGTTAACTTACGTATATCTGACCTTAATATTATATTCTTAAAATTAATTATATTGCATCACAGCATTTACAATAAATTCAATATTATGGAAATATTTTTTTTCACATATACGATTATTTCAGTAATTTATTATAATTATTATACTTCTGTAACCAGTAAGTCATTAACATGACGCCTGCATTATTTTATTTCCAGGTCAAGCTATGAGCATAGAGTGGGCGTGATGCCACAATGGTCAAGTGTGAGGGTGATGCCACAATGGTCAAGTGTGAGGGTGATGCCACAATGGTCAAGTGTGAGGGTGATGCCACAATGGTCAAGTGTGAGGGTGATGCCACAATGGTCAAGTGTGATGGTGATGCCACGCTAATTGAGGGTGAGGGTGATGGAACAGTGGTCAAGTATAAGAGTAATGGTACAGTGGTGGAGTATGAGAGTGATGGCAGAGAGGTGGAGTGTGAGCGGCGGGGGTCAGTGACGAGGCTGCTGCAGGAGTGTGTGGAGCTGTACACACCGCCCACGCCACTCCACCACCCACCTCCACATCCTGACTGTTGGGACGAGGCACGAAGACCACTCAGGCAAGACAAGGACAAACACCTGGCTAGTAAGAAACTTGCCAGAAAACCTGATCCTCAAAAACAAACCAAAACAGAGTGTAATAATGTAGCCGAAATCACTGTGAGCAAGGAGAAAACTCATCCACCTTTAACCCGAGTGTCGAATACCAGTAATGTTAAGAAGTCTACTGGAGACCCCGTAAAGAGAAACACCTCCAAGGTTACTGTAGGACCAGGAAGACCTGCAGCTAAAAAGAAGACCTCAAGTGAGAAGAGTCTAAGCAAGAATGTGGCTTGCAATGACGAAGACACTCAGCCTAAACCACGCCCCAGTGAGTACTATTTAATGGCTTCTGTCACCAATGTACATGCACTGAATTTACTAAAAGCTCCGTTTTCAGCATTAATGTTGATGCTATTAATCAGATAAATACAGCCTCAACAATACAAATGGAGTTAATAGGTACTGACCCTGAGAAGGTAACATTGTGTTGTTGCAGTGGCGATGGGCGGGTGTTCTGGAGCATACCAGCGGGCGGTGCAGGAGGTACGAAGGGTACCTCCTGAAGACAGTGTGGTGCAGTTGGGTTACCCAGGTGATGACCATCTCATACTCTACCAGACACCTGCCAATCATCACGCTATTAATACCAGGTACAGTCATAATAAACAGGTGTAACCATACTGGTGACCTTCCAGAATTGTGGACAAAAATAACTGCATTGTTGGTATTGTACTCTACCTTTTGTATATTTATTATATTATATTATATTATATTTTATATTATATTATACAGCTTCTGTTTCCTACCAAGGCAGAGTGACTCCAAGGAAAATACATTTACCGTCACTTGTGTCTCTTCTTTCCAGACACAGACATGATCTGACGATAACTCACTGAGCTGCATCATAATAGAGATATTATGCTTGCCACGCTCGTCTAACCAATTTCTTTGATCCTTACACACACACACACACACACACACACACACACACACACACACACACACACACACACACACACACACACACACACACACACACACACACACACACACACACACACACACACACACACACACACAAATCCCTGATCGGAGGAGATGAATACATAAGTACAGTTCATAGGTCGGAAGACAAGTCAGGGCGCAGGGCTACCAACCAAATGTACACACGTGTACGCACGCCATGCACACATACACTTGAAGTAGTCAGGATACAGAAGTAGTATACCATACAATTGTTAGTGTAGTAGCAACATTATTATTACCAGTGTATAAGTAGCAACTTTTAGTAGCAGTGCTTAGTAGGATTAAGAATTAGTTTTAGAATAGGTAGACACTGTGGAAGAGGTGCCAAGACGCACACACACACACACACACACACACACACACACACACACTTGAAATAGTCGGGGTGTAGTAGACCATACAGCTGTTCTTGTATTAGCAATTATATTTTTTATCAGTTATATAGGAAGTAGTATTCTTTTTAGTTTTTGTAGCTAAGTAAGGTAGGAAGAAAATTCAAAGACGTGTGCGGAGCGCAGGCGCGGTCAGTCAGAGGTAAACAAACACACGCACACACAGTGAGGACAGGCGCATACACACACACACTCAGTTAGGCCTAGCATCCTGACCAGTAACCCACTAACCATTTCCCTCCATACCCCGTAATCCTCGCACGTAAGGAAACTGGAGAAAGTGCAAAGGTTTGCGACAAGGTTAGTTCCACAACTCAGGGGTCTGTCTTATGAAGAAAGATTGAGGGAAATAGAACTAACAACACTGGAGGAAAGAAGGGTCAGAGGAGACATGATAACGACATACAAAATACTGCGGGGAATTGACAAGGTAGATAGTGACAGGTTGTTTCAGAGAGGGAACACAGAAACAAGGGGACACAACTGGAAGCTGAAGACTCAGATGAGTCAAAGGGATGTCAGGAAACATTTCTTCAGCCACAGAGTAGTCAGGAAGTGGAATGGACTAGAGAAAGATATAGTGGAGACAGGAACCATACATAGTTTTAAGACAAGGTATGATAAAGCTCATGGAGCAGGGAGAGCAGAGACCCAGTAGCAGACAGCGAAGAGGCGGGGCCAGGAGCTGAGTCTCGACCCCTGCAACCACAATTAGGTGAGTACACACACACACACGCTCACACACACGCACACACTCTCACTCTATACCCTAGCTTAGTAGCACTATCCGGTTATAGAACTAATACTAGCAAAATCCTAGATTAATATTAGGAGAGTAGTCCAAACTTCTGAAACCTATCTCCCCCCCCCCGCTCTCTCCCCCCCGCTCTCTCCCTCCCTTTCTCCCTCACACGTGCACCCTCCCTCTCTCCCTCTCCCTCTCTATACCTACCCTTCTCCCTCACATACACACACACCCTCCCGCCTCTCTCTCCCTCCCCTCTCTATACCTCCCTCTCTCCCTCTCCCTCTCTATACCTACCCTTCTCCCTCACACACACACCCTCCCCCTCTCTCTCCCTCCCCTCTCTATACCTCCCTCTCCCTATCTATACCTCTATACCTCCCTCTCCCCCATCTCCCCTCCCGATCCCTCCTCTCCCTCTCCCTACCTCTCTAGTACTAGGAAAATTCTAGCTTAATATTTAGGAGAGTAGTCCAAACTTTCTGAAAACCTATCTCCCCCCCGCCCTCTCCCTCCCTTTCTCCCTCTATACCTCCCTCTCCCCATCTCCCTCCATATCCCTCCCTCTCCCCACCTCTCCCTATTTCTCTCCCTCTCCTCCCTCCCTCTCTCTCCCCCACCCCCTCTTCCTCTCCCTCTATCTCTCTATCTCCCTCCATCTCTCTACCTCCCTCTCTCTCCCTCTACCTATCTCTCTTCCTACCTCTCTACCTCCCTCTCTACCTCCCTCTCTCTCTCCCTCTCGCTCTCTTTCTCTCTCCCTATATCCACCCTCTTCTACATTTCCTCTAAGCTATCTCTCTCCCCCTCACCCCCATTCCTATCTTTTCTCCGTTTCTCCCTCACCCCCTTCCCTACCCCTCTTCTTTCTCCCTTCTCCTGACACCTCAATACATCCACAAGGGACTCAGTGGGAAGATGGGTGGCTCAGAGAGGGCGTCAACAAGGAGGAAGATGGCCGATCAGGGAAGGCCACAATGGGAGGAGGAAATCTCTAGAAGGGAGAAGGAATGGGAGAGGAAGATATTGGTGATCACCGAGGAGCTCAATGAAAGGGAAAAGGAATGGGAGAGGAAGCTATTGGTGATCAGCGAGGAAATGGAGAAGAGGATAGCTGAGGAGAGTAGAAAATGGGTAATGCAAGCCAAAAAAGCAGAAGCCAAGATCCAGACCCTAGAAGTGAAGCTGCAGGGACTGACACAGAATAGAGACAATAGTACCTGGCAGGAAACGACGCTTGGAGCTTGTGCACCAGGCACAGCCAAAGGGAATGAGGAGAAAGGAAGAGAACTCTTGTATGCACAGGCACTGGCAGACACACATGGGGCCCGAAGCAAGATGAGCAGGATAACAACACACGAGAGGGATATAGAAGAAGCAGCCAGGGTCAAGAAGAGCACCACAGGAACAACAAATGTGAGCACAGAAACAACACATGAGAGGGTAGACAAAGCAGCAGACACGCTAAACACGGAGACCCCAACAACACAATGCAGCGAACAGGGACGTATGAGCAGACCGGACACACAAAGGAACACGGGGAATACATCCATGACAGCACCGGGAGAGGCTAATGCACCTTTGACAAGGAAATGGGAGACACAGTGGGAGGAGGAAAGGGAGAAGTCGATCTTTATCTATGGCCTAAAGGAAGTCAAAGGGGACACCCACGACAGAAGGAAACAGGAGGAGAAAGAAAAGATCGATGGTATCATGCTAGCAATAGGGGGAGACTCATCCCAAGTGACAAATTTTTGGAGAATCGGGTGGTACACAAAGGGAAGAAATCGACCCCTCAAGGTAATATTCAAGGCAGAATCAGCCCGCACCATGATCCTGCAAGAGAAAGCTCGGCTGAGGATGAACCAGGGGTACCGGAATGTATACCTAGATCGGGACAGAACGCAGGAAGAAAGGGAGGCCCGGAGGACGAAGATAAGAAGAGAGGAGGGAGGGGAGACAGCGAGATACGGAGGACACCAAGCCCAAGCAGGACAAACACACACACTGGAAGTACCCTCAGCGGGCCTCAAATCACAAACAACCCACGACAACCATACACTCTAGCACCACACCCACTTATCAGGCCCCCTGTCCCCACCCTAGCAAACGAAAACCCACCGTCACAGTTACCCCCCCCCACCTCAAACTGCACCACACCAGCCCATACCCCAACCATACAATCCACCCACTCATGCTGCAACCCCCTGCGGGCACCCTGCCAACACCCCAAACCCACCAAGATCTCCCCAGGGCCACAGTATTGGAAACAAGGTTGAAGGTTTGGTACACAAACGCGGATGGAATTATGAATAAGTATGAAGAGTGGAATGAAAGAATAGATGAGGCATCCCCAGACATCATAGCGGTCACAGAAACTAAACTAAATGAGACAGTAACAGATGCAATCTTCCCACAGGGATATCAGATCCTGAGGAAAGATAGGAGGAGCAGGGGGGGAGGAGGGGTCGCACTGCTTGTAAAGCACCGTTGGAGATTCGAGGAAATGGGAGGAATGGAGGTGGGTAGAGAACGGGACTTCATAGTAGGTACCATCCAGTCTGGGGAGCATAAGATAGTCATTGCAGTGATGTATAACCCACCACAGAACTGCAGGAGGCCAGGAGAAGAATACGATGAGAACAACAGAGCGATGGTGGACACCCTGGCAGAGGTGGCAAGAAAGGCACACATGAGCAGAGCGAAGCTACTGGTCATGGGAGATTTCAACCACAGGGAGATCGACTGGGAGAACCATGAACCACGTGGGGGTCCAGAAACTTGGAGAGCCAAGATGATGGACGTGGTACTGGAAAACCTGATGCACCAACATGTCAGGGACACGACCAGAGAGAGAGGAGAAGATGAACCAGCAAGACTGGACCTTCTATTCACCCTGAACAGCTCAGATATTGAAGACATAACGCACGAGAGCCCCCTGGGAGCCAGTGACCATATGGTGCTTAGCTTTGAGTACATTGTAGAGCTACAGGTGGAGAGGGAAAACAGTACTGATAGAGACAAACCAGACTTTAAAAGAGGAAACTACATGGGCATGAGGAATTTCCTGCAGGACGTTCAGTGGGAAGGGGAAATGGAAGGACTGACAATAAATGAAATGATGGAATACGTAGGGACAAAGTGCAAGGAGGCAGAGGAACGGTTTATACCCAGAGGCAAAGGATTAAATGGGAAGGCCAGAAAGAGCCCCTGGTTTACCCAAAGGTGCAGGGAGGCAAAGACTCAGAGTATCAGAGAATGGAAACGTACAGAAGGCAAAGAACCCAGGTAAACAGAGAGATTAGTAGAAGAGCTAAAAACGAGTATGCACAAGTACGGAGGGAGGCCCAGAAACAGTACGAAAATGACATAGCATCGAAAGTTAAGTCCGACCCGAAACTGATGTACAGTCACATCAGAAGGAAGACAACAGTCAAGGACCAGGTGATAAGGCTGAGGAGAGAAGATGGGGAACTCACAAGTAATGATCAAGAGGTATGTGAGGAGCTCAACTTGAGGTTTAAGGAAGTATTCACAATGGAGGAAGGAAGGCAGCTGGGTAGACAGGATGAGGTTCGTCACCAACAAGGAATGTACCAAGTGCTAGAGGGCATACACACAACTGAGGAGGAAGTGAAACAGTTACTCAGTGACCTCGATACCTCAAAGGCGATGGGTCCGGACAATATCTCCCGTGGGTTCTTCGGAAGGAGCTGAGGTACTGAGTGTGCCACTTACCATAATATTCAACACATCCCTTGAAACTGGGCAGCTACCTGAGGTATGGAAGAAGGCCAACGTAGTCCCCATTTTTAAAAAGGAGACAGAAAAGAGGCACTAAACTATAGACCGGTGTCACTTACGTGTATAGTGTGCAAAGTCCTGGAGAAAATCATCAGGAAAAGAATGGTGGAACACCTTGAGCTGAACAGGATAATAAACACCAGACAGCACGGATTCCGGGAAGGCAAATCCTGTGTAACAAACCTCCTGGAGTTCTATGATAAAGTAACAGAGGTAAGGCAGGAGAGAGAAGGGTGGGTTGATTGCATTTTCCTGGACTGCAGGAAGGCCTTCGACACAGTTCCTCACATGAGATTAGTAAAGAAGTTGGAAGAACAAGCAGGTATAACAGGAAGGGCACTGGAATGGATCAGGGAATACCTCAAAGGGAGACAACAACGGGTCATGGTGCGTGTTGAGGTATCACAGTGGGCGCCTGTGACGAGCGGTGTACCGCAGGGGTCAGTCCTAGGACCAGTGTTATTCCTGGTATATGTAAATGACATGACGGACGGGATAGACTCAGAAGTGTCTCTATTCGCGGATGATGTGAAAATAATGAGGAGAATCACATCGGAAGAGGACCAGGCAGGGCTGCAAACAGACCTGGACAAGCTCGACATCTGGTCTAGCAATTGGCTTCTCGAATTCAATCCTCCAAATGCAAAGTCATGAGGATCGGAGAAGGGCAAAGAAGACCGCTGACAGAGTACAAGCTAGGCGGACAAAGGCTACAAACCTCGGCAAAGGAGAAAGACCTTGGAGTGAGTATAACGCCAAGCACGTCTCCGAAGGCACACATCAACCAGATAACTGCGGCAGCATATGGGCGACTGGCAAACCTAAGATTAGCGTTCCGTTACCTTAACAAGGAATCGTTCAAGATACTGTATACCGTGTACGTCAGGCCCATACTAGAATATGCAGCACCAGTCTGGAACCCACACCTGGTCAAGCACGTAAAGAAACTAGAGAAAGTGCAAAGGTTTGCGATAAGGTTAGTTCCACAACTCAGGGGTCTGTCTTATGAAGAAAGGTTGAGGGAAATAGGACTAACAACACTGGAGGAAAGAAGGGTCAGAGGAGACATGATAACGACATACAAAATACTGCGGGGAATTGACAAGGTAGATAGTGACAGGATGTTCCAGAGAGGGAACACAGAAACAAGGGGACACAACTGGAAGCTGAAGACTCAGATGAGTCAAAGGGATGTTAGGAAGCATTTCTTCAGCCACAGAGTAGTCAGGAAGTGGAATAGTCTAGAGAAAGATATAGTGGAGGCAGGAACCATACATAGTTTTAAGAGAAGGTATGATAAAGCTCATGGAGCAGGGAGAGCAGAGACCCAGTAGCAGACAGCGAACAGGCGGGGCCAGGAGCTGAGTCTCGACCCCTGCAACCACAATTAGGTGAGTACAATTAGGTGAGTACACACACACACACACACACACACACACACACACACACACAAACACACACACAGATGAGTCTCAGGGATGCTAGGAAGTATTTCTTCAGTCATAGAGCTGTCAGGAAGTGGAATAGTCTGGAGAGGGATGTAGTGGAGGCAGGATCCATAAATAGCTTTAAGAAGAAGTATGATAAAGCTCATGGAGCAGTTAGAGAGTGGACCTATTAGAGACCAATGAAGAGGCGGGGCCAGGAGCTATGACATAACCCCTGCAACCACAGTTGAGCACAATTAGGTGAGCACACACACACAGATATATATATATATATATATATATATATATATATATATATATATATATATATATATATATATATATATATATAATCACAGTAAACAGGTGATATCACAATATGCAGAACAACCACTGTGAAAAAATCTTATTAATGAAAATAAGATACCAGATATACTAAGCAAATTCCCTAAATTTGCTTGTAACAGATAAGTGAACTGTAGATATAAATCCATATGTACAATTGTTAACCCTTTTGGGGCCTAGTGCCTAGGCCTTTTGTGTATCCATATGCTCTTGCGCTACCGTCCACAGGATGGATATGGGGTGCACAATAAACTAGCCACTTCGGTGGCAAAATCTAAATCTAAAATTCTCCAACCTTTCCTAGGCCGACCCCTACCCAGCATTCCTTTCACTACAGATTTATACGCTCTCCAAGTCACTATTTTGTTCCATCCTGTCTACATGTCCGAACCATCTCAATAAATAACCTTCCCTCAGCCCTCTGGCTAATACTTTTGGTAACCCCACATCTCCTCCTAATTTCCAAACTACGAATTCTCTGCATTATATTCACACCACACATTGCCCTGAGACATGACATCTCCCTCCTATTGAAAGTAAAATGGCAAAAGTTAGTTTGAACTAATTCCGATCTAACATCCCCTGACATGCCTGCTGGATGCTCAAGCTTCTCAATGCCTCCCAGGAGCATAACCAGGTGTTATTCCTGGTTGCCCAGAAACCCCGTCAAAGATGCTCGTCTGAAGTGTCTTTGATCCCCCGTCTTCTACCAGGTCAGTTAGTTTTGTAGTTGTGCCGCTGAAAGACTAGTTTATTGTGGAACCCCAGCTCATCCTGTGAGCGGTAGCGAAAAAAAACCCAGTATTACAGAGGTCACAATGGTTGTGAAGGTGCAGACCCCTGCGTAGTAACCAGTGTCTGACGAGGCGCATAAGGCGACATATCCAAGGCACTTGTTTGACCGTCTAATTGTTTTTTTTTCCTATCAGTTCGTTCACAGTGGCGATGGCAGCCTCAAAGATGAGGTCTCTTGGGCAGCGGAAGAGTGTGACCAGCCACCATGGTGTGTGTGTGGGATCCTGGGACGACGACAGTGACCGCACCTCCTTGGCACCGTCCACCCTGGGAGTGCGCAGTGTAGAGAGGTCAGTCCCTGGCACCCTCCACCCTGGTGGTGCGCAGTGTAGAGAGATGAGTCAGTGGCACCCTCCACCCCTGGGAGTGCACAGTGTAGAGGTGAGTCCTTGGCACCCTCCACCATGGTGGTGCGCAGTGTAGAGAGGTGAGTCACTGGCACCCTCCACACTGGGAGTGCGCAGTGTAGAGATGAGTCCTTGGCACCCTCCACCATGGTGGTGCGCAGTGTAGAGAGGTGAGTCCCTGACACAGTCCACCCCTGGGAGTGCGCAGTGTAGAGAGGTGAGTCCTTGGCACCCTCCACCATGGTGGTGCGCAGTCTAGAGAGGTGAGTCCTTGGCACCCTCCACCCTGGCGGTGCGCAGTGTATAAAAGTGAGTTCTTGGCACCCTCAACCCTGGTGGTGCGCAGTGTAGAGAGGTGAGTCCCTGGCACCCTCCACCCTGGTGGTTCGCAGTTTAGAGAGGTGAGTTATTGGCACTCTCCACCCTGGCGGTGCGCAGTGTAGAGAGGTGAGTCCCTGGCACCCTCCACCCTGGTGGTGCGCAGTGTAGAGAGGTGAGTCCCTAGCACCCTCTACTCTAGGGGGACGAAGTGTAGAGAGGTGAGTCCCTAGCACCCTCTACTCTAGGCGGACAGAGTGTAGAGAGGTGAGTTCCTAGCACCCTCTACTCTAGGGGGACGGAGTACAGAGAGGCGAGACCCTAGCACCCTTCACTCTAGCGGGACGGAGTGTAGAGAGGTGAGTCCCTAGCACCCTCTACTCTAGGCGGACAGAGTGTAGAGAGGTGAGTCCCTAGCACCCTCTACTCTAGGCGGACAGAGTGTAGAGAGGTGAGTCCCTAGCACCCTCTACTCTAGGGGGACGAAGTTTAGAAAGGTGAGTCCCTAGCACCCTCTACTCTAGGAGGACGGAGTTTAGAGAGAAGAGTCCCTAGCACCCTCTACTCTAGGGGGATGGAGTTTAGAGAGGTGAGTCCCTAACACCCTCTACTCTAGGAGGACGGAGTTTAGAGAGGTGAGTCCCTAGCACCCTCTACTCTAGGGGGACGGAGTTCAGAGAGGTGAGTCCCTAGCACCCTCTACTCTAGGGGGACGGAGTACAGAGAGGTGAGTCCCTAGCACCCTGTACTCTAGGGGACGGAGTTCAGAGAGGTGAGTTCCTAGCACCCTCTACTCTAGGGGGACGGAGTTCAGAGAGGTGAATTCCTAGCACCCTCTACTCTAGGGGGACGGAGTTCAGAGAGGTGAGTCCCAAGCACCCTCTACTCTAGGGGGACGGAGTTCAGAGGTGAGTCCCTAGCACCCTCTACTCTAGGGGGACGGAGTTCAGAGAGATGAATCCCTAGCACCCTCTACTCTAGGGGGACGAAGTTCAGAGAGGTGAGGCCCTAACACCCTCTACTCTAGGGGACGGAGTTCAGAGAGGTGAGTCCCTAGCACCCTCTACTCTAGGGGGACGGAGTTCAGAGAGGTGAGTCCCTAGCACCCTCCAATCTAGGGGACGGAGTTCAGAGAGGTGAGTCTCGTGCTCACTCATATTGCTCACAATTATGAATTATGGACATAGCGAGCCTCTACGAGCGTGAGAGAAGCAAGGCACCACTGTGCTACTGACATGAAGAGCCACTCCAATTAAGTTTATTAGTGTAAAAAAATAGTCCCACTGTTACCTGCCATATGACGTCTTGCAGAATACCCAATGCAAACTTGTGCACACTTATACTAGAAGCAACCAGTCGGCTGTATCCAGTGTAAGTGCTCATAATAACGGCCTAAGACGCCATTATCAAGTACAACTAACACTTGGGACTTGATAATGGCCCAGGATTGACCGAGATGTCGTCCAGTTTTCGTTTTTCATTTGTTGTTTAATTGTGAGTGTACCAGCACAATAATTATCACAATAAAAGGTATGACTTTTTAAATTATGAAACACTGCAAACTGACGACTTGAGAAGAAGCCTCAATGCATAGTTGTTTTTTTGGATAATATCTTTATTATGCAGCTCATGGGCATGGTGTGGGCGGCAGTCACATTATTACAGAAGCACATAATGGGGTCCGGGGACTGAGCCACAAAGCTTTATTAGATAAACAAGTTACAGCGGTAATGAACTATTTACATGTTTATGTCTAGCTACGATCGTAATAAGTTATTGCATAGTTGAGAGCAAATGTGGTCACTTTGTGACGGGGTCACTGGGGGGGGAGACGTTGTGACGGGGTCACTGGGGGTCACGTTGTAACAGGGGTCACAGGACAGGTGATCTAGGCTCACTCTTGCCACACTGTGAGGGTAAACACCGGTGTATACAAGTTATCAAGTAAACAAAAAAAAAATACCTTAAAATTATTCCCTCGCTCTGTACTGATTACTGACATATACTTTGCAGACCAAAACCTGGCAGGAAGATGTTCGAGGATGCCTACGTGTTTACCTGGAGTCAGCCCATCCTGACGGCTGACAGTAGCGCCTTCACCATCACCTTCGACAAGCCCAAGAAGGTGACCAGGTCTAATAGTGTTATTACTTTTATAGGGAAGCGCTAAACCCGCACTGGGTCATAAAGCGCTTGGGTAATGAGAAATAATCAGATTATATTCAAGGGTTTAGTTAGTTTAATATCTTTATTATGCACCCCATACCCATCCTGTGGGCGGTAGTCAAAAGATTACAGAGGTACATAATGGGTCCAGGGACTGGACCTCAAAGTTTGATAGCTGAGCAAGTTACAAAGGTAATGAACTCAGATGGTCACAATCATGATAAGTTACAAAGGTATTTGCAGATTACAGAGGTATGTATAGGGTCCAGAGACTGGGCCCCAAAGTTTTGATAGCTGAACAAGGTACAATGGTAATGAATTCTCTAGTTACAAGGTAATGAATCATGTAAGTAAATTTACTTACGTCTGTACATGGTTGCACTCATGAACAAATTATAAAGCAATGAGCAATCTATTAGTCTACATCCAGCCACAACTGTAATGAGTTATTGGTGCAAATTTTAATTGTTGGGTCACACACACACATATACATACACACACACACATACACACACATACACACACATACATGTATATACATACACACATACACATACACACACATATATATATACACACACACACACACACACACGTGGCAATGCTTTATTTACAGGGAGCAAAGTCAGGGTATTTTTCCAGAATGGTCTGTAATATACCACTGTGGATAAAATACTTTGACATATCTTGAACATTTCTGAGTGAGTTGTCTCTGAATTCATTAATTTTATCGCACTCCAGTACATAATGACACAGGGTGTGACAATAATCCAACTGACAAAGTTTACATTTTGTTTGGTCTACATCTGGTGGTGGTGATTTAACCTGACAAAGATACTTGTAACCCAGCCGGAGGCGGGCGGTAGTGACATCCAAGAGTCTGCTTATTTTGTTGGATGCACCATAGACATGTGGCTCCTCCTGCATGATAGAATGATGATAGATGCACTGACTGGTGTCAATCTCCCTGAGTCTTAAGTCAATAAAATTCAGTTGAAGTTCTTTTCGTATTATTGTTCTCAAACTGCTAACTGACAAGCCAAGATTGTAATCTATCCCCTCTTTGAAAGCATAAAACTTAGCCAATTTATCAGTTCTATCATGCATCTGAAGACCAATGTGAGATGGAATCCACAGCATGTGCACTCTGACTCTACTATCCACAATCCTACCATACCTGTGCCTGGCTTCTGACACGAGCATGCTACAAGTTATACTTGATGAGTTGAGAGCATTTATGGATGACAGAGAATCAGTTACAATTAGAGAGTTAACCTTAGATACATGGACGCATTTGAGTGCAAGGAGTATGGCAAACAGTTCTGTCTAAAGGGTAGAGGCCCAGTTATTGATGCGTGCTCCAATTTCTTTAAGAGAGCCATCACTCTGTATGACAACAGCAGCACTACCAGCTGCACCAGTGGATTGGTGAACAGAACCATCAACGTAAATAATTTGTGAGAGAGTGTGCTGTTTGGCTAAATTATCAATACAGCTTAAGGCATCATGTTTGGCTTCAAGGCGAAGCTTTGGTTGTGATTTAAGAAGTAGTTTGGGGGGATATGGAGGGATGGTAGTTTGGATTGGGGTAATATTCCATGGAGCGGAGAAGTGCCGCTGTTGCCTTACTTGCCACAGATCGTGTATCTGATTCATGCGGAGGTCGGTTCCAGTTTTTTCGATAAATCTGGAGGGATGTTCACCAGTGCTGATGAAAGTTTGGAGGGCTTCTGTGCATGGGTTTGAATGGGCTTGCCTGAGCATATTAACCCCAATTAGGATATTTCTTTCAGTAACACGATCTCTGATGCTTGAAATATCAAGTTCTTTCTGCATATTTAAAATTTTGGCAGTACGAGGGCATCCTAAAATGATCCTCATTGCTTCGTTCTGCAATTTTTCCAGCCCTCCAAGCTTCCAGTCAGACACAAGAGCAAGTAGTGGCGCAGCATAATCAACCAATGATCTAATATAAGCAAGATACATCATTTTCACAATTTTAACATTAGCACCATACCTGGGGTGAAACCCTGCCACAACTCGAAGTGCTCTCAACCTTTCTTTGTATTGACGACAAAGTCTCGTTACAACAAGTCCAAATAGTGTGACCTCAAAGCCTAGATACCTGTATCTGTTTACATATTCTAGAAGAGACCCATCATGCAACTGGATCTGGCGAACTGTGCCTCTCTGTCGAGGAGGACGCCTATTGAGTATCTTTGTTTTATCAGTAGAGATTATCAACCCCAGGTCCTGACACGAGGCTAGCTAGTACATGGTTAAGGATGTTTTGGGTGTTGGAGAATCCGGTGATGTGAATCATTATATCATCAGCAAAACTAATCATATAATGATGGGGCTGGCTAGGCATAGCGTTAAGCAAAGCATTAATTAAAATACTGAATAGAGTGGGACTGAGCACACCTCCCTGTGGGGTTCCTAATTCAAAGTCTTTAGTTATACTTCTATACCCCTGGAACAACACAGAAGACTTTCTGTTGAACAGGTAGCCTTTAATCCAGTGGAGAAGCCATCCTCCAACATCCATTCTGGCAAGTTCACTAATGATTACATGTTGGTTGGCTGTCAGTGTGCAGGGTGAGAAAGGTGGCTATGCAATGATGCACGCTCCTTCCATGCATGAAACCATGCACACGGGGAGACAAAAATTGTTTGATTTGATTCTGTACATGAGACGATTAAGAACCATCCTCTTGAATATTTTACACAAGCAGCTAGTAAGAGATATTGGGCGGAATGCATTTTGTTGATTGAGCTTAGGAATTGGAATGATGAGGCTGTTGGTCCAAGATTTAGGGAACTCCCCTGTTACATAGCTCATGTTATATAATTCAAGTTAAGGATTACCTGCTACTCGACACAGCAATCTGAGTATGTTGTAAGTAAAACCATCCTCCCCAGTCGACGTATTGGTTGCAATGGAAAATTCTCAAGGGTAGTATTGCAGTGCATCGAGTTCCACGCCTGTTTCCCGAAAGACCAGGCTCCACGCTACCATACCCGTCCTCCACACTCGTATTCTCATGTGGGGTATGGTAAAGCCACTATAGTCGACAGGAAGTAAAGAATACAGAACATAAAAAATGACAGACAGCTCAAAAAAACCGTCAAATCAATATGAACGCATCTACCTGGAGTTTACCTGGAGAGGGTTTCGGGGGTCAACGCCCCCGCGGCTCGGTCTGAGACCAGGCCTCATGGTGGATCAGGGTCTGATCAACCAGGCTGTTACTGCCGGCGGCACGCAAACTGACGTACGAACCACAGCCCGATTGGTCAGGTACTGACTTTAGGTGCCTGTCCAGTGCCTTCTTGAAGACAGCCAGGGGTCTATTGGTAATCCCCCTAATGTATGCTGGGAGGCAGTTGAACAGTCTTGGGCCCAAGACACTTATGGTGTTGTCTCTCAGTGTACTCGTGGCGCCCCTGCTTTTCATCGGGGGAATGTTGCATCTCCTGCCGAGTCTTGCTTTCATAGGGAGTGATTTTCGTGTGCAGGTTTGGTACCAATCCCTCCAGGACCTTCCAAGTGTATATTATCATGTATATCTCTCGCCGGCGTTCCAGGGAATACAGATCAAGGACCTTCAACCGTTCCCAGTAATTTAGGTGCCTTATCGTACTTATGTGTGCCGTGAAAGTTCTTTGTACATTCTCCAGGTCTGCAATGTCTCCAGCCTTGAAGGGGGCCGTTAGTGCACAGCAGTATTCCAGCCTAGAGAGAACAAGCAATTTGAAGAGAATCATCATGGGCTTGGCATCCCTAGTTTTGAAGGTTCTCATTATCCATCCTATCATTTTCCTAGCAGATGAGGTAGATACATTGTTATGGTCTTTGAATTTGGGTTCCTCTGACATTTTAACTCCCAGGTCCTTCACATTTCTTTTTCGCTCTATTGTATGGTTAGAATTTGTCGTATACCATGATACATATTTAATTTCCTCAAGTTTTCCATATCTGAGTAGTTGAAATTTCTCCTCGTTGAACTTCATATTGTTCTGAGTGGCCCATTTGAAGATTTGGTTGATGTCCGCTTGGAGTCTTGCAGTGTCTTCGATGGAGGTCACTGCCATGGCAATCCGGGTGTCATCCGCAAAGGAAGACACGGAGCTATGGTTTACATCTCTGCCTATGTCAGAAATGAGGATGAGGAATAGAATTGGAGCGAATACTGTGCCTTGTGGAACAGAGCTTTTCACCGTGGCTGCCTGGGACTTTATTCTGTTTACTATTACTCTTTGTGTTCTATTTGTCAGGACGTTATAGATCCATCTACCAACTTTTCTTGTTATTTCTTTATCACGCATTTTGTGTGCGGAAGTGCAATCAAATTTAGTATCTGGCGGATTCGCAATGTACTTTATGTAGCAGTTGGAATATATACTATGTACTGAGGCTGGTGAGGGCATTTGATCTAATGAACTGTACTTGTCCTCCCTTACCTAAAGAAGAACCTGATTGTCTCCCATTCCCATGAGTTTTTTTTTTTTTTTTTTTTTTTGACACTAGGAGGAAGAGTCACGTGTATGGTTTATCCAGCAAAATCAGCAGGCTCTAGATGTCACTAAGCGTTCTCGTGGCTCAATTGGTATTGGTTTCAGTTTGCGCACTGAGAGACTGGGGTTCGATTTCTGTACGAGTGGAAAACGATGGGCATTTTTCCTTGCAACTGCTGCCACTGTTCGCCTAGCAGTCAATAGGTAAGGGGTTGTGGGTGTGGGATTAAAGGACCCCAGATGAAATAATCCATACAATCTGATAACAGTGACTTTATTGAGTTATTCTGGGTTACTAACTTTTCAGGTTAATAATCCGAACAAAATAATGCACCCGGCTTCGATTGGGCTGCAGATATCTCTCAGTTTGCTTAACTAGTTAATATAGGTCTAACTAAATATAAACTTTGCCAGAAGATTATTATTACAAATCACGGAATGGGTGAGACTCGAACCCATGACAGGTGAGCGTAAAACTCACAGGCCAGTGCGTTAACCATTATTATATTCAGAGGGAGGCACTAAACTCTTAAAGGTCATGCATCGCCCGGGAAGGAGGGTTATTTATTGAACTTATTTCAACGGGGAGAGCTCTAATCCCATAGAGGTCTAGTTATACAGCACCTTGGGGAATGGGAGCCAATCAGGTCAGGCTACAGACAAGTCCAATTCCTTGGATCAAGAGCCCTCAGCAATATCAAGGAACATCTCCAGAAGGGCAAAGATAAGAAGATAGGATTATTAAGTGTGGAAAAAAGAAGTTTCTCAGTGTTTGAAAAAGAGAAAATATACAAGGGTATATACTTCCGTCTCTATATTTGCAAAATGTAATATACATCGGGGAGTCACGCAATGTAGTTTATATGATTTGGATAATAAGTCATTGGAATAAATGGAAGTAAGCGAGTTTTTTTGGGGGGATTTGACGTGTTGTTGGAGTGAGATAATATCTCATTGTGTGAAACAGCAAGTTAGCTGGACTTGAGTTACATGTCTGCACTCTGTAGGATGACTGGGGATGTTACAGTCCTGGAGGTGGGAAGTACAGTGCCTGCACTCTGTAGGATGACTGGGGATGTTACAGTCCTGGAGGTGGGAAGTACAGTGCCTACACTCTGTAGGATGACTGGGGATGTCATAGTCCTGGAGGTGGGAAGTACAGTGCCTGCACTCTGTAGGATGACTGGGGATGTCATAGTCCTGGAGGTGGGAAGTACAGTGCCTGCACTCTGTAGGATGACTGGGGATGTCATAGTCCTGGAGGTGGGAAGTACAGTGCCTGCACTCTGAAGGATGACTGGGGATGTTACAGTCCTGGAGGTGGGAAGTACAGTGCCTGCACTCTGTAGGATGACTGAAGATGTCATAGTCCTGGAGGTGGGAAGTACAGTGCCTGCACTCTGAAGGATGACTGGGGATGTTACAGTCCTGGAGGTGGGAAGTACAGTGCCTGCACTCTGAAGGATGACTGGGGATGTCATAGTCCTGGAGGTGGGAAGTACAGTGCCTGCACTCTGAAGGATGACTGGGGATGTTACAGTCCTGGAGGTGGGAAGTACAGTGCCTGCACTCTGTAGGATGACTGGGGATGTCATAGTCCTGAGGTGGGAAGTACAGTGCCTGCACTCTGTAGGATGACTGGGGATGTTACAGTCCTGGAGGTGGGAAGTACAGTGCCTGCACTCTGAAGGATGACTGGGGATGTCAAGTCCTGGAGGTGGGAAGTACAGTGCCTGCACTCTGAAGGATGACTGGGGATGTTACAGTCCTGGAGGTGGGAAGTACAGTGCCTGCACTCTGAAGGATGACTGGGGATGTTACAGTCCTGGAGGTGGGAAGTACAGTGCCTGTACTCTGAAGGATGACTGGAGATGTTACAGTCCAGGATGCGAGAAGTACAGTGCCTGTACTCTGAAGGATGACTGGGGATGTTACAGTCCAGGATGCGGGAAGTACAGTGCCTGCACTCTGAAGGATGACTGGGGATGTTACAGTCCTGGAGGTGGGAAGTACAGTGCCTGCACTCTGAAGGATGACTGGGGATGTTACAGTCCTGGAGGTGGGAAGTACAGTGCCTGCACTCTGAAGGATGACTGGGGATGTTACAGTCCTGGAGGTGGGAAGTACAGTGCCTGCACTCTGAAGGATGACTGGGGATGTTACAGTCCTGGAGGTGGGAAGTACAGTGCTTGCACTCTGAAGGATGACTGGAGATGTTACAGTCCTGGATGCGGGAAGTACAGTGCTTGCACTCTGAAGGATGACTGGGGATGTTACAGTCCTGATGTGGGAAGTACAGTGCCTGCACTCTGAAGGATGACTGGAGGATGTTACAGTCCTGGAGGTGGGAAGTACAGTGCCTGCACTCTGAAGGATGACTGGGGATGTTACAGTCCTGGAGGTGGGAAGTACAGTGCCTGCACTCTGAAGGATGACTGGGGATGTTACAGTCCTGGATGGGGAAGTACAGTGCTTGCACTCTGAAGGATGACTGGGGATGTTACAGTCCTGGATGCGGGAAGTACAGTGCCTGCACTCTGAAGGATGACTGGGGATGTTACAGTCCTGGAGGTGGGAAGTACAGTGCCTGCACTCTGAAGGATGACTGGGGATGTTACAGTCCTGGAGGTGGGAAGTACAGTGCCTGCACTCTGAAGGATGACTGGGGATGTTACAGTCCTGGAGGTGGGAAGTACAGTGCCTGCACTCTGAAGGATGACTGGGGATGTTACAGTCCTGGAGGTGGGAAGTACAGTGCTTGCACTCTGAAGGATGACTGGAGATGTTACAGTCCTGGATGCGGGAAGTACAGTGCTTGCACTCTGAAGGATGACTGGGGATGTTACAGTCCTTGATGCGGGAAGTACAGTGCCTGCACTCTGAAGGATGACTGGGGATGTTACAGTCCTGGAGGTGGGAAGTACAGTGCCTGCACTCTGAAGGATGACTGGGGATGTTACAGTCCTGGAGGTGGGAAGTACAGTGCCTGCACTCTGAAGGATGACTGGGGATGTTACAGTCCTGGATGCGGGAAGTACAGTGCTTGCACTCTGAAGGATGACTGGGGATGTTACAGTCCTTGATGCGGGAAGTACAGTGCCTGCACTCTGAAGGATGACTGGGGATGTTACAGTCCTGGAGGTGGGAAGTACAGTGCCTGCACTCTGAAGGATTACTGGGGATGTTACAGTCCTGGAGGTGGGAAGTACAGTGCCTGCACTCTGAAGGATGACTGGGGATGTTACAGTCCTGGATGCGGGAAGTACAGTGCCTGCACTCTGAAGGATGACTGGGGATGGTGTGAGTAGGTGCGACATTTAGACTGTGATGTCCGCGCATTTCTGGAAACATATCTAAGGAATGAGTGATGGTGTATGTATTTTCTTTGTCCTCAAACGGCTGCTGTTAGTTACTATTTTGTCCTAGGCACATGTCGATTAGACACTAGGCCTGTTGTATATATATGTGTGTGTGTAAGGAAACACTTCGAAATGTTTCGGCCCCGCCGGGAATTGAACCCGGGCCCTCCGTGCGTGAAGCAAGAGCGCTAGCCACCATGTCATGTATATATGTATTTATATAGGTCCTTTTCACCCAAACAAGGAAAATACATTCACCATTACTCGCTCTTTAGCTATATTTCCGCACACAAGAACCTTATTTACCATCTAATTCACAATAAAACTGCCCCTAATGCCATGGCATGCCAGTGGCTCTCCTTGCATTACAGTTTTATATTTGTATTATATTTGTAACTACCAATAACATTGTACACTTGTAACATGCATTGAAATAAAAATTATTATTATTATTATTATTATTATTATTATTAACCTATGCAATAAATATGAGGTCAGATATTGTTTTGTGCTAGAGGTAAATATAAAGTTTAAGTTGTAATAGCGTTGAGTGGTTGTGTTAGTAGTGTAGGTAGAGATGTGACCGAGTACTGGGACTCCTTCCGTCTTGACTAACATAACCTCGCGCTGGTGACCTTCGTTGTTGCTGCTGCACAAGTTGTCGCCGTTGCTGCTGCTGCCGCCGCCTCTGCCTCTGCCGCCGCCACCGCCGGCGCTGATTGCCGCCGCGGCTGTCGCCAGGTTTGGCAACGCAGCGTGACGTCAGGCAAGAGGCACGACAATGGCGGACGCAGCATACGGGATGGAGTCCGCTCTGCCTGCCAAACGACCCAGACTCGATTTCCCAGAGGATACTTCGTCCCAACAATATGACAGTGACTTCCATTGTTTTGCAGGAACGTCGGAGCTACTTACAGGTCTGTGAAAGTACTGGAGTTATTTTTTAATTTCAGTTAAATAGTAGGTAGAATTTTGGCGGGGGCTAACCAGTCGATGAACCCAAGATGGCGGATGCGCGCGCACCGATATATACCTAATTTTAAGGCTTCGCCTGAATTCCACATCGATGTAAGTACCTCGTTCCATTTATTCACGCATGCTTTATTTTTGTAGATAATTTTAGGTGAGCTTATTTGTTATTCAAGCCTATAAGTTATAGTTTGATCGATACGCCCACTTCGGGGATTGGGATTGAACAAAGGAACAAGTGAGCATCGGGATGTGGTGGTGGAGGAGGATTGTAGTGTGTGCGCGCCGCCTCAACACTATCCAACCCTCCTCTAACACCATCCAACCTTCCTCCACTACCCCCCTCACTCTCCTTATGACATCCTCCCGGGAACTTCAAATAATATACAGTATATACATTGAAGAATTTATTTATGCGTTTATTTGCTCTATGTTAATGTTATTCTTATTTTAGGGTTTAAAGTGTTTATTTATGTTAGCTTCCAGGTAAACTTAAGTTTAATAACTCACTTGCGATGATAAGGTTTGAACCTAACTTTGAAAAGGGGGCGTTTACTGAGACCTTCTGTTGGTCTTACCACCGTCTTTATAATTTGTTTTTAAATATTATACCTTACATTCTGTATTCACAAAACATGACATGATAGCTGCATAAATAGTGATTTGACATACTGTAATAAAATAGGTAATGGATAATGATGCAGGGAAGTGTCGCGTTGGTTTCACTTGACATAAATCATGTATCTGATTCATTCGGATTTTTATTTTATTGCCTATTTAGAGGAGTTCTTACTAGTGATGAAGAAAGTTTGTATGGGTTTTTCCTCCAAAAGACCTTAGATCACAACCTAATCTTCAGCTTGATGCCAAGCATGTTTCTTGAAGCACATAGAACTCTCTTCCACAAATTATTTATGTTGATGGCTGTGTTCACCAGTCCACTGGTGCAGAAGGTAGTGCCACTGTTTTCATACAGTGATGGCTCTTGTGTAGAAGTTGAAGCATGCATCAACAACTGCCCTTCTACCCTTCAAACTGAACTGTTTGTTACACTCTTGTGGTTGAATGCATCCATGTTTCTAAGGTTGACACCTGAATTGTAACTTATTCACTCTCATCCATAAATGCTTTTAACTCCATGAGTGCTAATTGTGACATGCTTGTGTCAGAAGCCAGACATGGGTGTTTTAGAATTGTTGCCAGTGGAGTAGGAGGAGTACACCTGTGGATTTCATCTCACATTGGCTTTCAGAAGCATGATGGAACTGATGAATTGGCAAATACATATGGCTTCAGGGAGGGAGTATATTTCAATCTTGGGCTGTGACTTAAGAGTTTGAGAGCAATATGAAATGAACTTCATTTGAACTTTATTGACTTGAGAGTGAGGTAGATTGGCACAAGGCAGTTCACCTATCATCATTGTGTCATGCAGGAGAGCCACATGTCTATGGTGCATCCAACAAAATCAGCAAACTCTTGGATGTCACTTCTGCTCAGGTGCCACTGAGCTACAAGTGTATCTGGGAGGTTGCATCAGCATCATTGGCTGATGTAGACATAACTAAACATAAACTGCCAGATGCACTATTGTCACACCTTACCTTGTTGTGTGCTGGAATGCAATAAAATTAAGGAATTCATAGACAACTTAATTATGTTCAAGAAATGCCAGGGTATTTTATCTGCAGTGACATATTACCAACCATTCTGAAAAAATACCTAGTCATACCTTGTTGAATTATGAGGTACAGTAATATAAATAATTCAAAACCACATATAAGTTATACTGTGATATTTTCGTTATTGAATTCATGTCTGCATAAATAACTTGTTATGAATGCAACCAAAATGCTCTGCATAACCATGGGCTTTCTGCATACACAACTAAATGTCGCCCATCTCTGTACAAACGTGTCATGCTAAATAAATTATTATTATTGTTATTATTATTATTATTATGTACATACTTTCATATTTTATATATTTTTCAGGAAGCTACAGCAATGGTACAGAATTTACAATTACTTCAGACTCTGGATTCAATGAGCTCACACCTCCCCAGAGTTTAGAGGATGACATCACTCCGTAAGTATAAGATCCACATTGAACATAATCATAAAATACTTTGTCGGGTAAAGTCTTCAGAAAATAATGATACTTTACTTTATATATACGTACAGTGGTACCTTGGTATACGTCCGCTTTGGAATAAGTCCAACTTGGTATACGTCCTGTTTGGACGCGAAAATTTTTGCTTGGAATACGACTCGCGTGTTAGAACTTATTTACCTCTTTCTCGATGTGGAGGAGTTAGTGGAAGGGCACAGAGAAGAGCTGGCCACTGAGGAGCTGCAGGAACTTGAGAAGGAGGAGCACAAGACTGAGATGTATGCACTCTCTTCAGGCTCAGAAGAGGAGATAGAGGAAGCCCCTACTTCATTAATCAAGGAAATCTTTGCCAAATGGATGGACGGCAAAAACTTTGCAGAGAAGTACCACCTCAACAAAGCCCAAACAAGCCGTAGTAGCATTGTCTGGAATGACCAGACAATGTCACATTTCCGAAACATCCTAAGGAGAAGGCAGAAGCAAAGTTCTTTGGACAGATTTTCAGTAAAAGTCAAACCTGGTGAGCTTCAACCAAGTCCAAATAGGGATAAGAGACAGAAAAGAGAAGGGGACTCTCCTTCCAAACAGTAACATTTCCTCCTCCTCCCTTCTCAGCACTATCCAAGTAGGCACTCTACTCTTTTCAGCAAAGTAAAGTGAGGTTAAATTTGCATTTATTTCATCTAATTCTTTTGTATTTATGTATGTATGTATTTTAGTATTAAGCAGTGTTTAAATTACATATTTTAGTATTAAGCAGTGTTTAAATTATTTTATACAACCCCATCAATGTATAATATGCCAATAACAATAGGATTTTTTTTTTAAGGGAACAGATTAATCGTTTTCCCTATATTTCTTATGGGAAAATTCGTTTGGTATAAGTCCAAGGTCCTGGAACGGATTAAGGACATATACCGAGGTACCACTGTGTGTGTGTGTTTTTTTTTTTTTTTTTTTCAACAAGTCAGCCGTCTCCCACCGAGGCAGGGTGACCCAAAAAGAAAGAAAATCCCCAAAAAGAAAATACTTTCATCATCATTCAACACTTTCACCTCACTCATACATAATCACTGTCTTTGCAGAGGCGCTCAGATACAACAGCTGAGAATAAGTCCCTCCCAACTGTCACTATCCCAGACCCTCCTTTAAAGTGCAGGCACTTTTACTTCCCATTTCCAGGACTCAAGTCCAACTAAATCAATTAACTGGTTTCCCTGAATCCCTTCACAAAATATTACCCTGCTCACACTCCAACAGCTCGTCAGGTCCCAAAAACCATTTGTCTCCATTCACTCCTATCTAACACGCTCACACATGCTTGCTGGAAGTCCAGGCCAAGTGTGTGTATATATATATATATATGTATATATATACATGTATATATATATATATATACATGTATATATATATATATATATATATATATATATATATATATATATATTATATATATATATATATATATATATTTTTTTTTTTTTTCAACAAGTCGGCCGTCTCCCACCGAGGCAGGGTGACCCAAAAAGAAAGAAAAATCCCCAAAAGAAAATACTTTCATCATCATTCAACACTTTCACCACACTCATACATAATCACTGTCTTTGCAGAGGAGCTCAGATACGACAGCTGAGAAAAGTCCCTCCCAGCTGTCACTATCTCAGACCCCTCCTTTAAAGTGCAGGCATTGTACTTCCATTTCAGGACTCAAGTCCAATTAAATCAATTAACTGGTTTCCTGAATCCCTTCACAAAATGTTACCCTGCTCACATTCCAACAGATCGTCATGTCCCAAAACCATTCGTCTCCATTCACTCCTATCTAACACGCTCACACATGCTTGCTGGAAGTCAAGCCCTCGCCCACAAAACAACCTTTACCCTTCCTCCAACCTTTTCTAGGACGACCCCTACCCCGCCTTCCTTCCCTACAGATTTATACGCTCTCCAAGTCATTCTACTTTGATCCATTCTCTCTAAATGACCAAACCACCTCAACAACCCCTCTTCAGCCCTCTGACAAATACTTTTAGTAACTCCACACCTTCTCCTAATTTCCACATTCCGAATTTTCTGCATAATATTTACACCACACATTGCCCTTAGACAGGACATCTCCACTGCCTCCAGCCTCCTCCTCGCTGCAGCATTTGCAACCCCTGCTTCACACCCATATAAGAGTGTTGGTACCACTATACTTTCGTACATTCCTTCTTTGCCTTCATGGATAACGTTTTTGTCTCCACAGATACCTCAATGCACAACTCACCTTTTTTCCTTCATCAATTCTATGGTTAACCTCATCCTTCATAAACCCATCCGCTGACACGTCAACTCCCAAATATCTGAAAACATTTACTTCTTCCATAATCCCTCTCTCCAATGTGATATCCAATTTTTCTTTATTTAAATCGTTTGATACCCTCATCATCTTACTCTTATCTATGTTCACTTTTAACTTTCTACCTTTACACACTCTCCCAAACTCGTCCACTAACCTTTGCAACTTTTCTTTAGAATCTCCCATAAGCACAGTATCATCAGCAAAAGTAACTGTGTCAACTCCCATTTTGCATTTAATTCTCCATAATTTAATCCCACCCCTCTCCCCAACACCCTAGCATTTACTTCTTTACAACCCCATCTATAAATATATTAAACAACCATGGTGACATTACACATCCCTGTCTAAGACCTACTTTTACCGGGAAGTAATCTCCTCTCTCCTACACACCCTAACCTGAGCCTCACTATCCTCATAAAACTCTTTACAGCCTTCAGTAACTTACTACCTATTCCATACACTTGCAACATTTGCCACATTGCTCCCCTATCCACTCTATCATATGCCTTTTCTAAATCCATAAATGCAATAAAAACTTCTCTACCTTTATCTAAGTACTGTTCACATATATGCTTCACTGTAAACACTTGATCTACACATCCCCTACCCACTCTAAAGCCTCCTTGCTCATCTGCAATCCTACTCTCTGTCTTACCTCTAATTCTTTCAATAATAACCCTGCCATACACTTTACCTGGTATACTCAGTAAACTTATTCCCCTATAATTTTTACACTCTCTTTTATCCCCTTCCCTTTATATAAAGGAACTATACATGCTCTCTGCCAATCCCTAGGTACCTTCCCCTCTTTCATACATTTATTAAACAAAAATACCAACCACTCCAGCACTATATCCCCCCCTGCTTTTAACATTTCTGTCATGATTCCGTCAATTCCAGCTGCTTTACCCCTTTCATTCTACGTAATGCCTCACGCACCTCCACCACACTCACATCCTGCTCTTCTTCACTCCTAAACGATGTTGT
This sequence comes from Cherax destructor, assembly GCA_009830355.1. Taxonomy (NCBI): domain Eukaryota; kingdom Metazoa; phylum Arthropoda; class Malacostraca; order Decapoda; family Parastacidae; genus Cherax; species Cherax destructor. The sequence continues at coordinate 90,312 of WNWK01005290.1, read as the reverse complement.
ACCTTCCTGGCCAGTACATGAAATTACCGCCTCCCTTTTTTCATCGACATTTAAATGTTCCTCAAAATATTCCGCCATCTACCCAATACCTCCAGCTCCCCATCTACTAACTCCCCTACTCTGTTTTTAACTGACAAATCCATTCGTTCCCTAGGCTTTCTTACCTTGTTTATCTCACTCCAAAATTTTTCTTGTTTTCAGCAAAATTTCTTGACAGAGCCTCTCCCATTCTTTCATCCGCTCTTCTTTTGCACTCTCTCACCACTCTCTTCACCTTTCTTTTACTCTCCATATACTCTGCTCTTCTATTAACACTTCTGTTTTGTAAAAACCTCTCATAAGCTACCTTTTTCTCTTTTATCACACCCTTTACTTCTTCATTCCACCACTCACTCCTCTTTCCTCCTGCACCCACCCTCCTATAGCCACAAACTTCTGCCCCACATTCTAATACTGCATTTTTAAAACTATCCCAACTCTCTTCAACCCCCCCACTACTCCTACTTGCACTAGCCCACCTTTCTGCCAATAGTTGCTTATATCTCACCCTAACTTCCTCCTCCCTTAGTTTATACACTTTTACCTCTCTCTTACTTGCTGTTGCCATTTTTTTTTTTTGTCCCATCTACCTTTTACTCTAACTGTAGCTACAACCAAATAATGATCTGATATATCCGTTGCCCCTCTATAAACATGTACATCCTGAAGCCTACTCATCAACCTTTTATATATATATACAGTGGTACCTCGACTTACGATATTTTTTCATTCCAGAATGCTGTTCAAGTGCCATTACCAAACGAATTTATCTCCTTAAGAAATGATGTAAAATAGACTAGTCCGTTTAGACCCCCAAAATTACACTTACAAAAGCATTTAAAAAAATAAACTTACATAAAAGGGTGTGTTTGGGGACCATCGTAAGTCGAGGTACCACTGTATATATATATATCAGTGGTACCTCGACTTACGATATTTTTTCATTCCAGAATACTGTTCAAGTGCCATTACCAAACGAATTTATCCCCTTAAGGAATGATATAAAATAGACTAGTCCTTTTAGATCCCCAAAATTACACTTACAAAAGCATTTAAAAAAATAAACTTACATAAAAGGGTGAGTTTGGGGACCATCGTAAGTCGAGGTACCACTGTATATATATATATACAGTGGTACCTCGACTTACGATATTTTTTCATTCCAGAATACTGTTCAAGTGCCATTACCAAACGAATTTATCCCCTTAAGGAATGATATAAAATAGACTAGTCCTTTTAGATCCCCAAAATTACACTTACAAAAGCGTTTAAAAAAATAAACTTACATAAAAGGGTGAGTTTGGGGACCATCGTAAGTCGAGGTACCACTGTATATATATATATATATATATATATATATATATATATATATATATATATATATATATATATATATATATATATATACACACACACACACACATACACACTTGGCCTGGACTTCCAGCAAGCATGTGTGAGCGTGTTAGATAGGAGTGAATGGAGACAAATGGTTTTTGGGACCTGACGAGCTGTTGGAGTGTGAGCAGGGTAATATTTTGTGAAGGGATTCAGGGTAACCAGTTAATTGATTTAGTTGGACTTGAGTCCAACTAAATATATACATATCTCCATGGGGAAGTGGAACAGAATTCTTCCTCCGTAAGCCATGCGTGTCGTAAGAGGCGACTAAAATGCCGGGAGCAAGGGGCTAGTAACCCCTTCTGAATATATTACTAAATGTAAAAGGAGAAACTTTCGTTTGTCCTTTTGGGCCACCCTGCCTCGGTGGGAAACGGCCGACGTGTTGAAAGAAAGAAAGATATATATATATATATATATAAGTTTTTTTTTTTTTTAACTGTGTATATGTAATGGAATACCATTTTCCACAGCAGAACAAGCTCCAGTCAAGGGGAAAATATTGGTAGAATTGAAAATCAATTAAGCAGTGATAATACCAATGACAGTTCAGTCAATGACTGTTCTGACAACTGGCCCAGTGGAACAACTGCAGGTCAGGAAGAGGAAGAGGATGAGGAGGAGGATGAGGATGATAGACAGTCTGTAGCATCTACCACATCCAATCTCAGTGGACTGTCTGACTTTTCAAATTTTTCTGGAAAGGACTGGAAACCTTGTGCTGGTGAGTTAGTAAGCTTGGTATTTACTTTTTTTTTTTTTTTTATTGAATTGCCTAAGTGTCATTCATAATCTCTTGATGAACTATTAATTATATAATGGGAAGAAAATGGGGGTACCTGCTGCTTTATTGTTAGAATGATAATACTGTATTGAGAAATATAAGTACTGTACTAATGAGGAACCTGAGGAAATGACACTGATAAAACATGAAATTATGTGATATGGCTGATCGAATGAATTGTTATAACTTTCACTAACAGTTAAAAATACAAGTTGAATTAGCATACATGTGCAAAGGTAAAAGTACAAAATGGGTGAATTAACCCTTAAACGGTCCAAACGTATATTTACGTTACCTCGCGCAGTGCCCCGAATTTTTTGAAAAAAAAAAAATATATTTTTATAGAGAAATAAAGAGCACATTTTTTTAAGTGTTATAGGATAAAAAAAAAAGAATTTGGGTCAGTAGGTACCGAGATATGAGGCGGAAAAGTTGGCACTGGATGCTCACCTGACAGCAACAGGAGTCCTGCCACTTGCAGAATCGTTGCCGATATACCTTTTTTTTCACTTTTTTTATTATTTTATATAATTTTTATGTTCTCATAATCACAATTTACAGTAGTTCTTGTGATTTCATAGCTAATCTTTGTTCTGACACTAATATTAGGTACTGAAATTGTACTCAAATAATAATAATAATGATAGTGAATAATAATAATAATAGTGAATAATAATAATAATAATAACAATAATAATAATAGTGCATAATAATAATACTAATAATAATAAGTGCATAATAATAATAACAACAACAATAATAATAATAATAATAATAAAAGATTTGTGTCGCTGCCTTATCTCATCTGATCTCCACTAATGACTCTGGTGACATTTCAGAGAAGGGTGAGCCGTAGTCTTATCTCTTCTTATCAGTCCAGTAATTACCATCATGACATTTGACAGCTTATATTGCTTCCCTTTATTTATTATGCAAACCTGTCTGTCTGTATCTGTCTGTCTGTGTGTCTGTCTTTCTGTCTGCCTGTGTGTCGTCTCCTTTCTGTCTGTTTGTCTCAGAGAGTAGCTCAAGAACCAACTGGTATTACGCAGATCACAAGCACATTATAATACTTTGTCTTGATTTTTTTAGTTATCCTAGGTAATTTACACTATGTATAATTGTATTTACGTATGTGTTCCTGTGAGATAGAGACAGATAGAGAGAGAGACAGATAGATACAGACAGACAGAGATAGACAGCCAATCAGGTATCCAGCTGACCAGCCAGCTGCTAGCCAACCAGCTGTTTGCCAGCCAGGTCCCCATGCAGGGAGGCAGCCAGCTGGCCTGCCAGCCTGCCGGCATCACTTTCCACTTCAAAGGGGAGTGTTAATAGGATATGACATCAGTGAATCTATAGTGTATGCCGCAGTGTTTGCTCTAGCTGGCCCTCAAATTAACTGGTGCTCCCACAAGGTACTAAGTGGTCCCAGATTTTTTTAATATGGCGCACACCGAGTGTTAAGACCCATTCTATGCTGACAAGGCATCTCAGGCCAATCGTGCCAAATTTGGAGGAAGGAAAAATAAAACGTAAAATTACGTTTGGGGCAGTAGCAGTGCTAACGTAAATATACGTGTGGACCGTTTAAGGGTTAATATACTGTACTCTGTTGGCATACATAGTACAGTGGACCCCTGAGTTTCGGCCATAATTCATTCCAGAATGCTGTTCAAGTGCCATTACCGAACGAACTTGTTCCCATAAGGAATAATGTAAAGTAGGTTAGTCCGTTTCAGACCCCCAAATATACACTTACAAAAGCACTTACAATATTACACTTACATAATTGTATTAATATTGGTAGAATTACCGACAATATGTTAAGTAAAAGGACACAAATGCAACTAATGAGACATTTTATTGTGGCAACGTTTCGCTCTCCAGGAGCTTTTTCAAGCCGTTACAAGCAATACATGGACACAGAGGGTATATATATACTCTCAAAGTGAGGTGTAATACTAGTGGTGGTAGAAGTAGTAGTGATATAAATTGTAGTAGTAGTAGTAGTAATACAATAAGGTAGAACAATCAACTTAAAATAGGACTCAAATTCAGCAAAATCACCAGTATGTAAATTACACTTAAACCACTAACTTTGTGCCTGTGTAATTCTGTAAATTTTCCATGAGATTTTGTATTTCTGGTGCTATTTCCCTCAGAAAAAGATTCTCTTATTTTGATTTTTTTAAATGTGGACACTGAGCACATTTAATTTCAGGGCTTTAGACAGTGAAAGGGTTAACCTACCAGCTTTAAGACATAAGCACTGCATTTTTAATATCACATAAATGTACAGTAGGGCCCCGCTTTTCGGCGTTTCGTCTTTCGGCGTTCCGTTCATACGGCGAGTTCAAATTATGACCAAAACTTTTGTATACAGCGAGCGTCTTTCAGATACGGCGCGCGCCACCCGGTTTGTTTACATTTTCCGTGAGCACATCTCTCTATTATGTAATCATCACTCTTGGGCACATTAAATGTCCAATTTTACGTCAATATAGACATTTTCATTAATCTATCTATGATATTTTCTTCAAAATTATAAAAGAAACACGTTACATAGCATATAAACATGCTGTTTATATGCTATGGTGTTGCCGGGCGGAGGGAAAACATTACGTAATATTAATAATAATCACTCTTGGGCACATTAAATGTCTTATTTTACGTTAATATAGACATTTTCATTAATCCATCTATGATTTTTTCTTCAAAATTATATAAGAAACATGTTACATAGCATATAAACATGCTGTTTATATGCTATGGTGTTACGGAGGAGGAAACATTACATAATATTAATAATAATCACTCTTGGGCACATTAAATGTCTTATTTTACGTTAATATAGACATTTTCATTAATTCATCTGATATTTTCTTCAAAATAATTTAAAAAAACGCATTACATAGCATATAAACATGATACATACACCCACAGAATAAAAATTGACAAATATGAGATTTGTTTACCAAACGACTTTGTAGAAGTCGGAAGAATTACGTTTTCTCTAGTCAAACACTGAGGGATAACTGTAGAAAAATATTCCTTTCATATGCCTTCACTCTATATATAGTTATTCACGACCCTTGTGGGTTTAGCACTTCTTTTTTATTATGATAATAATAATGGTAATACTATCATTAACTCTAAAAATAGTGTGTTGCATGAGAACGGGAGTGTTGCTGTTTGTTTATTTTGTACTAACTTGTACACAATGTAAGAGTATTTGTATTGTGAGGTAATTATTATTATAATAAAAAAAATTATTTTGAGGTAAAAGTCTCACAAACTCTTACAAACGTATGTGAATGAACTAAAAGTGGACACGTATTAATCGCATTCATTTCGCCTGACCGAGTGATCGCCCACTACCTGTTCAGTTTGTTTTTTTACCTTGTCTAAACTCCGTATCTCGTTCTCTCTCGTTTACTCTTTCGTTTACTAGTTGGCTCTCAGTGACTATGGCGTCTAAGCTTAGTTGTGATAAAAAGAGGAGTCGTAAGCCTCTTACTTTAAGTGCCAAGTTAGAAATGATTAAACTCAGTGAACTGACTTTTTTGGGTTATCCTGGGTTGTCTACGCATATTTGCTATGTATGATAATCTATGTAACTGTATTTGTGTATACCTGAATGAACTTACTAACAAGGTATATGTTGATCGCTGAGATAGCTATCAAATGCAGTTACATATAGCAGCATATGTGTAGAGAACCCAGGATAACCCAAGAGTGTACTCACCTAATTGTGGTTGCAGGGGTCGAGACTTAGCTCCTGGACCCGCCTCTTCACTGACCGCTACTAGGTCTTCTCTCTCCCTGCTCCATGATCTTTATCATACCTCGTCTTAAAGCTATGTATGGTTCCTGCCTCCACTACATCACTTGCCAGACTATTACACTTCCTGACTACTCTATGGCTGAATGCTGTATAATCCTTGTGGTTTAGCGCTTCTTTTGATTATAATAATAATCTATGGCTGAAGAAATGCTTCCTAACATCCCTTTGACTCATCTGAGTCTTCAACTAACACTCTTGCTAGGAGCTAGTGCTGCTGGGGATTGCAAGTTAAAACCTATGATAATTTATCACTCAGAGAATCCTAGGGCCCTAAAGAACTATGCAAAAGGTAGCCTCCCTGTTTATTATAAATCCAATTCAAAAGCTTGGATGACTACTGATCTTTTCATAAATTGGTTCACAGACTATTTTTAAGCCAATGTTAATACTTTAAGGTAAGTAATAAGTGTACTCTGTGTGTATCTTACTTTTTATTGTGTTTTTTAATGCCTAGTGCTATTGCTAACTTAATATAAGTTAATGTAAGCTTGTTGTCTGGCATTTATATGCATTTAGAAGTGGAAAAAAAATGGCGTTCTGCTTTTCGGCGATGTCTGCTTTAAGGCACTAGCCTGGAACCTAACCTGCCGTATAAGTGGGGCCCTACTGTACATCCCATGTTTTTAGTAGTAGAAACAGTAGCAGGCTATTAAAATACACAATTATTTTTAAACATTCTGGCTGTCCCTCTGAGTTAGGGTGACCAGAAGGGCACTGACATCACTGTTCATATGACCTTCCAAACAGCAACATCCCCACCCCTCCTTCAGAGTGCAGGCACTGTGCTTCTCACCTCCAGGACTCGAGTCTGCCTGACCGGTTTCCTTGAATCGCTTCATAATTGCTACCTTGCTCACATTCCAACAGCACATCAAATCATTAAAATCTTGCCTGCACCTATATCTAACATACCCACACAAACCTGTTGGGTGTCCAACCTCTTAGTACTCAAAACCTTTACCTCCTCCCTCCAACCTTTCCTAGGATGACCCCTACCCCTCTAGATTATGTGGCCCCCTTGTCATCCTATTTTTTTCTCCATCCTCTAATGTCCAAACCATCTCCATAGCCTTTCCTCAGCCCTCTGAATAATACTTTTGGTAACTCCACTCCTAATCTCCAAGCTCTGAATTCTCTGCATCATAATCACACCACACATTTATTGCCTCCAGCCTCCTCCTCACTGCAAGATTCAAAACTCATGCTTCACCCCCTTCAGTATTGTTGGTACTATTATACTCTGGTGCATTCTCCTTTTTGCCTTCATGACTAAAGTTCTTTGTCTCCAAAGATACCTCAGTGTATCACCCACCTTTTTCCCATCGTCAGTTCTAAGATTCACCTTATCTCTCAAGAACAAGTCCACTCCCCAGATATCTGAACACATTTACTTCCATACTCCTTCCCACCAATCCAATATCCAGTCTCTCATTGCATATATTTTTGAGTATTCTCATCACCTTGTTCTTTCTTATGCTTACTTTTAATTTCTTTCTTTTGCACACCCTCCCAAATTCATTTGCCAATCTTTCTCTCTCCTACATACCCCTAACCTGTGCCTCACTATCCACATAAGAGCTCCTTATTTCTTGAAGTGACGTACCATCTATTCCATATATTTGCAATATCTGCCACATTGCTCCCTTAACCACCTTATCATATGCTAATGAAAAGTTCCTTAACTTTATCTAAGCATTGTTCACTTATGTGCTTCACTGTACACTTGATCTACACATTCCCTACCCTTCCTAAAACCTGTTTGTAATATACCTAATTGCTTACGCATTTCACGGAATGAATGAATAATGGTTTTAAAAAATAGCTTTTACATTCATATGCAATACAATTTTTTTTTTCAACGAACCAGCCATATCCCACCGAGGCAGGGTGACCTAAAAAGAAAAACTTTGGTTTTTCTTTTTAAATTTCTTAATTTGTTTTGGAAATGTATATAGAAAATATATATCTTGCATGTATATACATATGCCTCATGTATTTCAGGTCCCATGTCTTGGGTACAGCAGCAGATGATGCGTGGGGTCAACCCACGTATTATCCTCACCCATGTCCTGGGGACTACAGCTGAAATTCCTGAAGGAGTGGCCGATGTGACATTGTGGCGGCTTATTGTCAACATGTTGTCAGAGCCCCCAAGAAGAGAAAAATTACGGCACATCAATACTATTGAGGATGTAGTGAGATTAATGAAATCCTGTCGGAAGATTATTGTCTTAACTGGTGCAGGGGTTAGTGTTTATATTTGCATGTTGTTAAAGTGATATCTGCATTAAAATTAAAAAAATATGTGGGTAAACAGAATTGCTCATTGAAAGAGTGAGTAGTTAGCCAGTTCTTTAAATGCATGAAAAACTATTTAGGTTTCCCTCACTTTGTGTGAATTCGTTTATATGCAGTGATCGTATTTATACCAGTAATTCACTATATCACTGTATTGTAAAATTTCATTCTTATGTGATTACTAAAGTCCAGTCCTATTTGGTTTTGTAACAAAATTTCCTTAACCCTTTGACTGTCGGACCCCTTTCTGAAACTGTCATTTCATGTCGCAAAATATTCGAAAAAAAAAATTCTTATCAAAATGTTAAGATTATTTTTCTGATTGTATAAATCCCCCCCCCCCCCCCCAAAAAAAAATTGAAATCAGTACTTACCGTGATATAAAGCTGTAAGGTTGGCAAAAAATGAGCCGCGTATGGCAACAGTGGCGAATGCCGCTCACACGGTAAACTTTGGTTTACTTCCTTTCGTAGGTTTCTTGATTTTTTCAACATTTTATATGTATATATATATATATACTCGTTGTATGCAACACAATAATCGCCTAAACATTAGTATCATTATATTGTTTACAAAACTTGTTACACAAATTGTTTATTACTATTGTTCTATAATGTATATACACATATAATGACTGGACACTTTCCATCAACTGCAATTAGCACTTCAAAGCTCCAAGCTATGTGTGTGTGTGTGTGGACATCTAAATTTGCTGAGTCAGGGTAAGGCAGCTGTCAAAATGACATATTATAACATTACTCACCACCACCACACTGCCTGTCAACCTGTCAACACAAAAGGGGACCCATGTCTTCTTCCCCACAACCTCCTTCCTTTCCTTCATACCTACCTTCCTAGCTTCCTTTCTTCCTTTCTTCCTTCATTCCTTCCTTTCTTTATGCCTTCCTTTCTTACATATTTCCTTCCTTTCTTCCTTTCTTCCTTCATCCTTCCTTTATTTCTAACTTCCTTTCTTACTTCTTTTGTTCCTTCCTTCCTCTCATCTCTTCCTTCCTTCCTTTCTCTGTCTTTCTTAATTCCTTCCTTCTTCCTTTCCTCCTTCCTTCTTTCCTTCCTTCCTCTCATCTCTTCTTTCCTTCCTCTCATCTCTTCCTTCCTTCCTTCCTTCCTTCTGGTATTCTGGGCATTTCTTTCGGTCACAAACTCCTCAAAACCATGAAATTTATCTTCAAGAGACACTTCCATCTGTGTTAGAGCTATCATTGAGGAAGAGAATAGTCCCAGATGCGCCAAGGAGTCAGATAATTCTTACCGCTAGGCATGCTGAACAAGGACTACTGAAATGGCGTTCCCACAATGCACCACTGGCTGCCCGATTTTTTTTTATACTGCGCGCACAGACCCATTCTCTCACATGTAGGCCTACCAGCTTTCTCCTGCTTGATTTGAGGGCGCTAGAATTTATGCGTCTAAATACGTCCAAAACATTGGCTCGTAAGACATACAGTAGACCCTCATTTAGCACGGTAGTTACGGTCCTGAAAACATCGTGTTAGGTAAAATCATGTTAGATAATTAAAAGAACTTATGGGAAAAATAGGGTTATGTTCCTGGGAGTCCCAAAAAAGCCAAACAGGTTTTTTTAGACCAACAGATCTTGCAAAAATTGAAGGCTAATATGTAATTGTAGTTCATTGTTGTGATATATTACTGCTTAAGACTACAAATGCAATAGAAATAATAGTATTTCTTACCTTAAATTGTGGGTAATGATGTTTGTGGATGGTAATGATGTTTGTGGATGGTAGTGAAGAGTGGATATGGATGGTGTGGCCCTACTGGGCTGAGTTGGATGCTTGTTGGTTGTCGGTAGAAGTGGATGGTAGAGGTCCTGGTGCTGAAGTCGATGGTTGTATTGGTGTGTGCATAAATTCTGTAATGGATCTCTGGGCTCTTTTATTCTGCATTACATTATACAGCTGACGGTAAGGCATCATCAGCTGGTCTAGACCCCGTTTCAAAGCCCTGCTTCTAGCTTTGTCAGGGTCCTCTTCAGTGAAAAAGTCTGCTAGTTTAGCAGCAACATGGAACTGCTCACGTAACTGCTGCAATGTTAACTGTTTTTCTTCAGGTTCTTCTTTATCTTCTTCTGTTATCTCCCTCCCTTGTATCTGTGCATCGAACTCTGCCAACATTTCCTCTGGACTCATCTCTTCATCATTATCTTCTAAGAGTTCATTCATATCTTCAAAACCATCACCTGGTAATCTCCTTGCCAGCTGAACAATTTCCTGAACCTGACTCTCAAGCAAGGGAAAACCAGTGAAACAATTAACTACAGAAGGCCATAACTTTCCCCAGCCTGCATTTAATGTTGATTGGGGCACTTCATTCCATGCACTTCTAGCATAGCTGATGGCATCTGCAATGTTAAATTTTCTCCAGAAGCTTGGTACTGCCAGGTTGGAGTCAAAGTCCATTGATGCAACTAGTTTTTTTATAACTCTTTTTGTGTAGTTACACTTGAATGTCTGAATAACTCCCCGGTCCAGTGGTTGTATCAGAGATGTTGTATTTGGAGGTAAAAATACAACTTTTATATGTGGGGTCACATCCAGCAAAGCTTGTGGATGAGTACGGGAATTATCAAGAATGAAGAGAGCTTTGAATGCAAGGTTCTTGCTGTGCAGGTAAAACTTGACTTCAGGAATAAAGTGATGCTTAAACCAGTCAATAAATATGTCCTCTGTCATCCATGCTGACTGGTTTGACCTCCAAATTACTGGTAAGGTGTTTTTATCCACACCTTTCAAAGCACGAGGAGTCTTAGAACGGTAAATAACCATGGGCTTACACTTGAAATTACCTGATGCATTACCGCAAAGGAGCAAGGTGAAGTGATCCTTTGCTGCCTTGAAGCCTGGTGCACTTTTCTCTTGCTGACTGATATAAGTTCGTGTTGGCATTTTCTTCCAGAAAACACCTGTCTCGTCAGCATTAAACACTTGCTGTGGCTTATAGCCACCCTCAGAAATAAGTTCCTGAAATTCAGCAGGGAAATTACTTGCTGCTGTATGATCAGCTGAAGCACTTTCACCAGAAAACTTAATATTATGTAACTTATTATGCAACTTAAAGTTGTGAAACCAGCCTGCGCTAAACACACACTCATTTTCAGGCCTTCCTTCCTTGTCACACACTGCTTTAAACAACTGTAATGCCTTTTCCCTAATTAAGATGAAATTAAGTGGTGCACCTTTCTTTGTTTTCTGTTCGATCCACTCAAGCAACAAGTTTTCTGTTTTATTTACTTGTTGGGACCTACGTGTCATTCTTTTCATGAGGTCACATTTTGGGTTATTCATTACACAAGCTCGTATATTCGCCTCATTCTTCCTAATTGTATGAACTGACTCTTCATTAAGGCCATAGGCCCTCACTATATCCACCACACGTGAGCCACTCTTAAGCTTATCTAATATCTCAATTTTCTTGGTAATTCCTAGACTTGAAAGCTTAAACCTTTTCTTATCACTTGCTGGAACACTTGTATGCTTACTGGGTGCCATGATTGCTTGGCAGATTTATCAAAATGGAGTGAAAATGAGAAAATGTATGTAAATAAACACAGCGATCTTCCCGATTGTTGTTGTCCTGCACGTGTATGAACCAAACTGAACGCTGGGAGGGATGCGTGGGTGGGTGAGGGTGGCTGGGTATAGCACTAGGACTCCCACACTGACTCAATGGTTTAACCCACCGCAGGCGACCGCGCGCTCAAAATTTTTCCCCTCCAGTGAATCGCGTAATATAAGGTTTACGTCGTGTTAGATAAAAATGTGCCGCAATTCTTCAATCGCGTAATACCCAAAACGCGCAACATAAAGTCGTGCTAAATGAGGGTCTACTGTATATATACGACCGAAACAGTCAAAGGGCTAAAGATCTTAACTGTTTTATACTGAAGTTCATAAGGAATGACTGAAAACAGATTTGGGTGTGGGGAATCTTTTTTTTTTTTGTTAACACACAAGCCGTTTCTCACCAAGGCAGGGTGGCCCGACAAAGAAAAATTTTCATCATCATTCACTCCATTACTGTCTTGCCAGAGGCATGCTTACACTACAGCTACAATACTGCAACATTAACACCCCTCCTTCAGAGTGCCGGCACTGTACTTCCCATCTCCAGGAATCAAGTCCGGCCTACCAGTTTCCCTGAAACCCTTCATAAATGTTACTTTGCCTACACTCCAACAGCACGTCAAGTCATAAAAACCATTTGTCTCCATTCGCTCCTATCTAACACGCTCATGCACGCTTGCTTGAAGTCCAAGCCCCTCGCACACAAAACCTCCTTTACCCCCTCCCTCCAACCTTTCCTAGGCCGACCCCTACCCCGCCTTCCCTCCACTACAGATTTATACAATCAAAGTCATTCTATTTTGTTCCATCCTCTCTATATGTCCAAACTCAGCTCTCTGGATAATAGTTTTGGTAATCCCACACCTCCTAATCTCCAAACTACGGATTCTCTGCATTATATTCACACCACACATTGCCCTCAGACATGACATCACTGCCTCCAGCCTTCTCCTTGTTGCAACATTCACAACCCATGTCTCACACCCATACAAGAGTGCTGGTATAACTATACTCTCATACATTCTCATACCTCCTCAGTGCACCACTCACCTTTTTCCCCTCGTTAATTCTATGATTCATCTCATCCTTCATATACCCATCTGCTGACACATCCACTGCCACATATCTGAACACATTCACCTCCTCCATACTCTCTCCCTCCAATCTGATATCCACTCTTCCGTTATCTAATTTTTTTGTTATCCTCATCATCTTACTCTTTCCTATATTCATTTTTAATTTCCTTCTTTTACATACCCTACGAAACTCATCCACCAACCTCTGCAACTTCTCTTCAGAATCCCCCAAAAGCACAGTGTCATCAGCAAAGTGCAACTGTGACAACTCCCACTTTGTGTTAGATTCTTTAGCATATTTTGACTGCACTTCAATGGTTGGTTTTCAATTTAAGTGTCTTGTGCCAGTTCACAAGCCAATGGATACCCTGCCAGATGAAGTTGGGCTGCACTGACACAAATTCTGGACTAGGGGATTAAGGGAGGGAGATATGTATTCACAGATTCATGTGTGCAAGTCAAACAAAGACAGGATGGTTGGTTGGCAGTGGAGGGAGGATTATTATGGGTTTTGCGTGTGAGGGTCTTTGACTTCAGCAAGCATATGTAAGAATGTTAGGTAGGAGTGAATGGAGACGAACAGTTTTTATGACGATATGCTGTTGGAGTGTGAGCAAAGTAACATTTATGAAGGGATTCAGGGGAAACCAGTTAGCCGGACTTGAGTCCTGGAGGTGGGAAGTACAGTGCCTGCACTCTGAAGGAGGGGTGTTGATATGGTGCAGTTTTTTAATGTAGTGTAGGCACGCCTCTGACGAAACTGATGAAGTGAATGATGATAAAAGTGGTTCTTTTTTTTCGTGTCACCCTGCCATAGTGGGAAACGGACGATGTGTTAACAAATAAAAAATAAGTATAGAAATGTAGAATAATATTTTTCCCCATTTTTTTTTTTTTTTTTTTTTTTTTAAGTTTTTCAACCAGATTCATTTTTTATTTAAATTGATCATTTAGTGTATGTGTGGTAAGCTCATATTTTTTCTGGTAAACATTGGTCATGAAATGTGGACTTTGCATAGTTTCAGAACGAATCATGTTTTACATAAGTTATATTGGATTCACTTTATGAGAATTAGCTTTATGCTTCATGGATCAAGAAGCAAGACCTGGAAATGCTTATAAAGTTTTTAAATGTCTCGAGATATCCTACTTTTAATATTTGAAGTTTAAAGTTTTTATAAATTTTTAGTTTTATATGCAATTTCTGTATTGTACTGTAATTACAGGTGTCAGTCTCGTGTGGCATCCCAGACTTCAGGAGCAGAGATGGAATTTATGCCCGCCTTGCTGTTGACTTTCCTGATTTACCAGATCCACAGGCAATGTTTGATATTCATTACTTCCAGCGTGACCCTCGTCCCTTCTTCAAATTTGCCCGGGAAATCTACCCAGGACAGTTCACTCCTTCTCTTTGCCATAGGTAATTACTAATTTAGGTATTCTTTAGGTTACTGCTTCATAAAAGTAAACATTTTTCTTCAGACTTTTTCGTAATTATCAGTACTGTATTCAAAACATGGTTATTGAAAATTGAAAATTAACCCAGCAGTGTTAAAATTCTTGGGTAATTTCTTTCACTCTGTTGAACATTTGCCTACCAAAATAACATACTGTATAAGTGAATAACTAAAGTGTAATGAACACTTGTCAGTACTCAATAATAACCCACTTGGAGACACAAACACAGGTTCATTGATCTGTATATGTATTTCAATCCTCTTCAGCAGAAGTAATTAAATATTTACTTTTAGAATGTTACGACTTTGAAATCGTAACTTAAATAAAATGTCCTGGCTCCTAAAGGGTAAATGACCTGACAAGTCTAGGGGTACTTAAATTACGAAACACAATCACTCTAGGTCCAGCATGTACCCTCATACAAATTATGAAGCATGAGTGCAAATAATTAATATACGTAGTAGTATAAGGAAGGACACAAAATCTCACCTATACAAAAATGTATAATATAATAAGTAACTTCCTAGGTAGTAGGTTGGTAGACAGCAACTGCCCAGGGAGGTACTACTGTCCTGCCAGGTGAGTGTAAAACGAAAGCCTGTGATTGTTTTACATGATGGTAGGATTGCTGGTGTCTTTTTTCTGTCTCATAAACATGCAAGATTTCAGGTATGTCTTGTTACTTCTACTTACACTTAGGTCACACTACACATTCATGTACAAGCATATACAGTGGTCCCCCGCCTAACGAGCACCCCGGAAATCGTACAATTATGTAAGTATATTGTTGTAAGTGCTTGTGGAAGTGTATTTTTGGGGGTCTGAAATAGACTAACCTACGTGACATTATTTCTTAAGGAAGTAAATTCGTTCGGTAATGGCACTTGAGCAGGCTTCTGGAATGAATTTTGCTCGTTAGGCGGGGGACCACTGTATATACACACCCCTCTGGGTTTTCTTCTATTTTCTTACTAGTTCTTGTTCTTATTTCCTCTTATCTCCATGCGGAAGTGGAACAGAATTCTTCCTCTGTAAGCCATGCGTGTCGTAAGAGTCGACTAACATGCCGGGAGCAAGGGCTAGTAACCCCTTCTCCTGTATACATTACTAAAGTTAAAAGGAGAAACTTTTGTTTTTCTCTTTGGGCCACCCCGCCTTTTTGGGAAACGGCCGATTTGTTGAAAGAAAGAATAAATAACTTATATACAACTTATAAACTACTACACCACCACATCAGATAAACATGAGAGCACTTAAACACAAACAAAATTATAGTATACACTAAAAAAATCACCACACCTGCCTGGTCTCAGACCGGGCCGTGGGGGCGTTGACCCCCGAAACCCTCTCCAGGTAAACTCCAGGTCCCCAGGTAAACACCACATACACCAATGCCCAAACCATGATGACTTCTCCTCGCCACCGCCCTTCTTCTAACTCACAAACACCTCATATGCTCCTGTCTCCTGGTCACTGCCTGACTGACCACGAATAATACGCGTCCAGATTCAGAATAATACCGGAACTATGGAGCATTATTTTTTATATAAATTTATAATGTTTAATAAACTACACCGTAATATAGAACGTGTTATCGTCTATAAGTATAATGGTACATAAGAGATCATAAGTGAAGTGATATATAAGGATCAGAATTTAGGACAAGTATGAGAGAATATTTTGAGTTATGCTGATGATGAGAGGCAGCAATTTCACGTATTGGGCAGAAGGTATAACATATAGGAGTGAGGAAGTCAGATGTGAGGGTGGATGAAGTGTTTAAGGTGTTGGATAGAATGTTTAAAGCAGGTGGAGAATATAGTTATGGAATGGTTGGTGTCTTTGTTCAATATATGCATGAATGAAGGCAAGGTTCCTAATAGAGCATATATAGGTCTTTTGTATAAAAGAGAGGAGACAAGAGGGACTATAAGAATTATAAGGAAAGAAGCCTGTTGAAAAGAATCCTTCCTCTGTAAGTCATGCGTGTATTATAAGGCAACTAAAATGCCGTGAGCAGTCTGGCAGATGTTGCAAATGTATGGAATATATAGTAGGTTATTAAAAGCAGTAAAGAGTTTTAATACAGAAGCAAAGCTCAGGTTAAGGTATGTAGGAGAGGGGAAGGAATGTGGATTGGCCATATGTATGGTTGTGTTCAGTGGGTTCTTGAAGAGACAATGGTTGAATGAATGATAGTGAATGTGTTAACTAGGAAGGAATAATGAATTGCACAAAGGTTTACACACTACCCCTTTTTCCAAGGAAAGTGGTTAACTAAAATTCTGTAAATTTTTAATTATTATATTTTTTTATTAACACATCGGCCGATTCCCACCAAGGCAGGGTGGCCCGAAAAAGAAAAACTTTCATCATCATTCACTCCATCACTGTCTTGCCAGAAGGGTGCTTTACACTACAGTTATAAAACTGCAAATTTTTAATATAGCATTTTTAAATTATGCACCAAGACTACTCCAGCAACCTAATATTAATTTGCTAAAAATTTACTTGATATAAAATATCATAGCATACCTAACCTTTTTAAGAAATTACATAACTTTGGTTAACTGTTTTCTGTGGGAGGAGGTGAGGGTGAATCTTCACTTGACCAAAAAATAACAATTGCTTTTCTGAAAAGACATGCTTATGATATGGGCATGTTGACTGACATAATAGAAAGCCTTGCTTTTCCATTCTCCTCTTTTATTTCCCCAAAATTTCCCCATAATTCTTTTTCTATAAATTTTGTCTTTTAACTAAGGTTAAAACTCATACTGCTGCTATTTCCTTGCCATTGTTTGTATTATTTGTTCTACTGCTTCTGAGTAAATACACTACCTTTAATCTGACTTTAATCTAAATCATAAATTGTTTTCATTTATTAATTTATTGAGAATTTATTTTAATTTTCATGTAAGGGAAGAAATTCTTAATTTCTCATTAAATCTTCCATTCTATTGCATAACATTTTATATTATGCCATTTTCTTTTTTTTTCCTAATGAATCACTATCTGATTAATTACATCTATTGCTGTTATTAAAGTAGTGCTTAATATATTATGATGTAATTTAAACTTAATGATTTTAAAATTTGGTTGTCAGAGTTCTCTTCATGGTGCACAATAGATGAAATCTAAATTATTCTTTTCTGTTAGAAGAGAGAAGCAAAAATATTATGCAAAAGTAATAATTTTACAATTTCCAGCATATGTTGTGTGATATTTTAGCTGAGTTTGATAGCTTAAAGTCTCATTAATTGAGAAAATAATTATATTAATGAGAATTTCAGTAATACTACAGTACTACAGTCTCTCCTCACTTAACGATGGAGTTCTGTTCCTAAGAGTAAATGAATTGATCATTAAGCGAGCATACTATACTGGTACAGGTTGACCATCACTAATCTGGCATCATCGGGACCTGTATGGTTCCGGATTAGTGATTTTGCCGGATTACAGAGTGGTTAGGTTAGGATACACTTAACCCAACGGCGATATTTACGCATCAGCGATTTCACCCACTTTATGCCCTATTTTAGGCCCATTCCATTGTTCCAGTCTACCAAACTCACAGCTATTTTGCTAGTATTCCTTCTATTCTGTCAACTGAGTACAAGAAACTGCCCATTCATCTATTTCAACTACCCAATAAAGTGGTCAGAAATCGGAAATTTGGCCAATTTCACACAAATTTTGAAAGATGCCAATTTCAAAGTAGGGTCCAGAATACATAATGCAGACATTCTTGGCACTAAAATAACATTTTCTCTCTTTATTAGTCATGTCTCCAGGCCCTTCTTATATTACTATTCCTTTCCATTTTGAATTTTTATTTACACAAAAAATAGAATATTTACTGTTATGCAGACTACTACATTATTGTAATAAGTGACTGCTTATTAGACCAACCAGTTGGACACGTATTGAATGGTGATGTCATTTGTTTACTCTTGAACAGCGGCAAAAATTTAACATTTCTGCTAATTTGAGCTCAATTTCAAGGTACTTTTCATTGTGAAACCAATCAAAATCATATCTATTTTTGTAATATATCTTCCATTCTATCAAATGATACCAAAAAAACGAGAATACAACCGTAAAAACCATACGAAAATACACCGCATAGTCACTGTTTTACACCCACCACGGTCGCAGTTTTTTCTCATTATGCATTGCGTGCTGCAGGATTTTTTTATATAGTGCACACTTACCACACAGACCTATTCTCTCATATGTAGGCCCAAATTTACCTGTCACAGCTTATCTGAGTGAGCTGAGGTCATGGCGACCAACAGTGGCTTGAAAGCCACCTTATCTATTATGGACAGTGTATGGTGTATGTGTTTTACACAACGAGACGCATTTCTTTTATTCATTGGAACCATGGTTAGGGCTAAAGGTAAGCAAGTTATAACAATAAATAGAGAAAAAAAAATTGGAGTGACTTATGCAGCAAGTAGCGCCACCAAACAGTAGCAGCAGGTTGGTGTGGTGACCCCCGGAAGTTTGAAATTACTCTAGCCAAAATTGGTGCCGGATTAGTGATGGCTGACCTGTAGTGGGTTTTAATGTCACCTTTGCACCATTTATAACATTTTTAATATATTTTTAAATGTTTATACAGTAGTGTACTGTATATTGTAATAAACAGAATAGAGGAAATCAGCTCTTATTATACATTACTTAGGTATGCATACTGGTCAGAGAGCTGGTCGTAAGTCTGACCAGTCATTAAACGGGTACATCGTTAAGTGAGGAGAGACTGTATATGTTTTACACTGTGGAGGACTTGAACCCATGTCATCTGTGCTCTTCATCTTGGACACGTCTTCATTTGTGGGTTCAAATCCTCTGCAGTCACAATTATTTGTTTAAATTGTAATACAGTGAAACCTTGATTTAACTGATTTCAACTCGGCGGATTTTGGATTTAACGACAAAATTCATTTTCTTCACAAAGTTCAGAAACAGCAGACAAGGTTTGATAATTTCAGAATTGTCTGTTAATGTCCACTAAATAAACTGATTTCAGATTTAATAGACAACGTTTGTTAAATTAAGAACTATCCATTATTGTTACGATCATGGAAAAAGAATCTCATTATTCTGATTTAATAGAATTGGCATTACTGGACACCCTCTCTTTCCTATAACTATGTAGTTCAATAAATTGAGGTTTCACTTACTATGTATTTAAAGAAGGCTAAATAGCTTATTTTTTTGTTAACCATTTTTCAAATATTTCGTAAAATTTTACTCGGAAATTTTCTGACTGTATGTATAACTTGCAGATTTATTCGTCTAATAGAACAACATAATAAATTATTGCGGAATTACACGCAGAATATCGACACTTTAGAACAAGTGGCAGG
This sequence comes from Cherax destructor, assembly GCA_009830355.1. Lineage (NCBI taxonomy): Eukaryota > Metazoa > Arthropoda > Malacostraca > Decapoda > Parastacidae > Cherax > Cherax destructor. The sequence goes on along the minus strand of WNWK01005290.1, from coordinate 70,429 downwards.
AATAAAAAATGTCATTCAGTGCCATGGTAAGTAAATATAAATTTCTTTGATAAATGTTGAGCTAGTCACTTTTAAAACACTAAAAGTTTGAAATGCAGTGTGAGCTGCACTTTGTCGGAAGAATTGCACCATAGGTACAGTTACTACCATATATTTAGTGAATATGGTACTTTTTCACTACTCTCATTCCTTCACAATATTTAGCCAATTTATAAGGCATAACTTATTTTTATGAATAAAAACACCTTGAAGACAGAAAATTATCTTTGGCATGCAAATTATTTTGTAGCATATTCTTTGATATTTAGAGCTTAGAAACTGACATAAATATTTTTTTAGAAAGACCACTTACAGTGAGATTATTTATAAAAATAGTATGCCAGTATACATGTATGCATTTAAAAAGCAGGCTTATGTAAGCATGTTAAATAGGAGTGAGTATAACTTTTATGAAAGGATTCATGGAAACTGTTGAGTCAGATTTGAGTCCTGAACATGGGAGGGGCAGTACCTACACTCTTGAGGGTTTTTACAGTTGAAGGACCCGTACAACATGGAGAAGATCTGGGCCAAGACCTGTCCTGGCAAACCTATCTGAACCTGAACTTTTGAATAAAATGAAATGATTTGTAGGATAAATGTAATTGTAATGTTTTAACACTTCTGGAAAGATGGTGATTGATAAATGATGGGTTTGAATGTTGCAGCGAGGAGGCGGAGGCAGTAGAGATGTTGTGTTTGAGAGCAGGTGTGTTGTGTGAATATTATGCAGGAAATTTGTAGTTTGGAGATTAGAAGGAGGTGTGGAGTTACCAAAAGTATTATTCAGAGGTCTGAGAAGGGGTAGTTGAGGTGGTTTGAACATTATGGAGGATGGATAAAAATAGGATGAATAGGAGGGCATATAAGTCTGGGATGGAGGTAAAAAGGGGTAGAGATCATCTTAGGAAAAGTTGGAGAGAGAGGGGGTAAAGGAGGTTTTGAGTACTAGAGGCTTGGACATCCACCAGGCTTGTGTGAGCATTGTAGATAGGAGGGAGTGTAGATAAATGGTTTTTATGATTTACCAGGCTTGTGTGAGCATTGTAGATAGGAGGGAGTGTAGATAAATGGTTTTTATGATTTGATGTTCTGTTTGAGTGTGAGCACGGTAGCATTTATGAAGGGATTCAGGAAAACCTGCAGGACTTGAGTCCTGGAGATGGGAGAACAGTGAAGGTGGTAGAGGGTCACCTGAACTGTGATATCAGCATCCTTCTGGTAAGACAGCGAGTGATTAAGTAACAGTAAAAGTGTTTCTTTTCTTTGTCGGGTCACCCTACCTTGGTGGGAGACAGCCAGAATTTTAAAAAATGCAGCATTGTATTTAACAGGTGTACCAGAGCATCAGTTTTGGTGGGTATTGCCTAATTTTGGTAGTATCAGTATCAGCCTAAAACTGAGTGTGTGCGCTGGTATCGGTATCAGCAAAAAAAAAATTGACATTGTCCTTAACCTAGTATTTAACAAAAAATTACATTGTATGCTTTATCGTAGCATCTACTGTATATGAAAGCGTTAGTGTGAAATACAATTTTTGTGCCATTTTTGTTTAACTTCCATTGATTCAGAAAGGATTTTATGACAATTATAATTAAGCTTCATCATGTTACTCAAGATTCTAACATTACTACATAGAATTTTTAATGTTCACTCAAAAATTTTAGTGCATTCATTAAAAACATATGACCCATAATTCAGTACACCAAAATGCACATTTATAAATGGTAAAAGTTTTGTTTTACATGTGCATGCAGCTACATACTCATAAAAGATCTTCATCCTAGTGAGTGTTCTGTCCTGTAATTATTTTCATGTATGTTTTTTGTAACAATCTTGCATTGAAAAATTTTTAGAAGAAATTTCTCTTGCATTTATAGGTTCATTTGCTACTGCCACCTGTCAAAGATGTGGTCATAAAGTTGATGCACATGCCATAAAAGAAGACATTTTTTCTCAACGAATTCCCCGATGTACTCAGTGTGAAGAAGATGAAGAGAGAGGGAATGAGGAAAGAACATCAAATGAGCAATTTCAGAACAGATCACTAGATGAGGCCTCAAGTACGCAACAGGATACACCACCCATCATACATTTAATGCCTCACAGACCGCCAGGTATGTTAAATTATTGTCACTGTTGCAGCTGTAATGTTCTCTTAATAGCACTGTACCTTTTATTTACATTCATGATTGTTTAGGTTCTTTCCTTTCCTTTCAACACGTCAGCCGTTTCCCACCGAGGCAGGGTGGCCCAAAAGGAAAAACAAAAGTTTCTCCTTTTACATTTAGTAATTTATTCAGGAGAAGGGGTTACTAGCCCCTTGCTCCAGGCATTTTAGACGCCTCTTACGACACGCATGGCTTACGGAGGAAGAATTCTGTTCCACTTCCCCATGGAGATAAGAGGAAATAAGAACAAGAACTAGTAAGGAAATAGAAGAAAACCCAGAGGGGTGTGTATATATATGCTTGTACATGAATGTGTAGTGTGACCTAAGTGTAAGTAGAAGTAGCAAGATGTACCTGAAATCTTGCATGTTTATGAGACAGAAAAAAGACACCAGCAATCCTACCATCATGTAAAACAATTACAGGCTTTCGTTTTACACTCACTTGGCAGGACGGTAGTACCTCCCTGGGCGGTTGCTGTCTACCAACCTACTACCTAGGATTGTTTAGGTTCATTAAATATAAATTAACAGTTTTGCTTATTAAATTGTTTACTTGTTTTGATGTATAATATTCAGAAAAAAATTGTGCACAAACAAGTGTATATACAATATCTGTATTTATTATTGATGTCATGCATATACTACCATGCTATGAGATGTCATGACATGCAAATTATTTTTTGTCAGTGACTTTACCATACTAGGTAGTAGGTTGGTAGACAGCATCCGCCCAGGGAGGTACTATTGTCCTGCCAAGTGAGTGTAAAACGAAAGCCTGTAATTGTTTTACATGATGGTAGGATTGCTGGTGTCTTTTTTCTGTCTCATAAACATGCAAGATTTCAGGTATGTCTTGTTACTTCTACTTACACTTAGGTCACACTACACATTCATGTACAAGCATATATATATACACACCCCTCTGGATTTTCTTCTATTTTCTTACTAGTTCTTATTTCCTCTTCTCCATGGGGAAGTGGAACAGAATTCTTCCTCCGTAAGCCATACGTGTCGTAAGAGGCGACTAAAATGCCGGGAGCAAGGGGCTAGTAACCCCTTCTCCTGTATATATTACTAAATGTAAAAGAAAAAACTTTAGTTTTTCCTTTTGGGCCACCCTGCTTCAGTGGGAAACGGCCGACGTGGTGAAAGAAGAAAGAAGACTTTACCATGTAGTGCAGCTACTGTAATAGTGTTACAGCTCAATAACAACACCATATACCTGTAGTCATGATGTGGATTAAGCATTCAAGATTATTGTTTTCACTTTTTACAATAAAAGCTTTCTGGAATAATCATTTTCAACTATACGCACACAACCATTCACTTAAAAAGAAATTTTATTTTAAGCGTTATTCAAGAAAACATTTGTTTTTCTTCTTTTATTAGGTATACTAGGTTAGAGTGACCTACGGCACTGGGATTGAGCGACCTAACTATCTAAGAACTACATAACTCATTTTTTCATCATGATAGCAAGAAGTTGGTATTAATATTTGTGAATTGTTAAGATAGCTGAACATTTTTAAAGTGGTAATGCATTAATGTGGTAAGCTGGGGTCCCTTCTGTTCATTGACAGCAACTTTTTTTTTTTTTTTTTTTTTTTAAGGTTGAACTTTAATGTTGCTCTATATAATAACTATCTGTTTATGAAGAGTGTGAAAATTACTATAGTTTCACTAACATTTCAGATTCCCTCCAGTTACCTCCAAAGCCAATTATGAAACCAGATATAGTGTTCTTTGGAGAAGGTTTACCTGACGAATTTCATGACAAAATGGCAGAAGATAAAGATGAGTGTGATTTGCTAATCGTCATTGGATCTTCTCTAAAAGTTCGCCCTGTGGCTTTAATCCCTAGTAAGTTATGAAGGCACTTATCATGTGGATATTCATACAGTAGTTTATTATCAATTATTAATACAGTTTGTGCATAAAATTAATATGAGGATCATATTAATAAACAAAATAATCTATTAATATGAATTTGAATAGAGTAGAATAACTTTCCTATTTCTAATGCCTCTTCAAATCTGTTGTTGACTTGTTCCAGGTTCAGTTCCTTCACATGTGCCTCAGATATTGATTAATCGTGAACCCCTACGACACCTTACCTTTGATGTTGAACTTCTTGGAGACTGTGATGTAATAATAAATGAGCTTTGTCACAGGTTTGTGCACTTTTGTAATGTTAACAGTATAAAATTAATTATAATAACTGGCGGGAATATTTTGAGGAACTTTTAAATGTCGATGAAAAGAGGGAGGCGATAATTTCATGTACTGGCCAGGGAGGTACAACATCGTTTAGGAGTGAAGAAGAGCAGGATGTGAGTGTGGGGGAGGTGCGTGAGGCATTACGTAGAATGAAAGGGGGTAAAGCAGCTGGAATTGACGGAATCATGACAGAAATGTTAAAAGCAGGGGGGGATATAGTGCTGGAGTGGTTGGTATTTTTGTTTAATAAATGTATGAAAGAGGGGAAGGTACCTAGGGATTGGCAGCGAGCATGTATAGTTCCTTTATATAAAGGGAAGGGGGATAAAAGAGAGTGTAAAAATTATAGGGGAATAAGTTTACTGAGTATACCAGGTAAAGTGTATGGCAGGGTTATTATTGAAAGAATTAGAGGTAAGACAGAGAGTAGGATTGCAGATCAGCAAGGAGGCTTTAGAGTGGGTAGGGGATGTGTAGATCAAGTGTTTACAGTGAAGCATATATGTGAACAGTATTTAGATAAAGGTAGAGAAGTTTTATTGCATTTATGGATTTAGAAAAGGCATATGATAGAGTGGATAGGGAGCAATGTGGCAAATGTTGCAAGTGTATGGAATAGGTAGTAAGTTACTGAAGGCTGTAAAGAGTTTTTATGAGGATAGTGAGGCTCAGGTTAGGGTGTGTAGGAGAGAGGAGATTACTTCCGGTAAAAGTAGGTCTTAGACAGGGTTGTGTAATGTCACCATGGTTGTTTAATATATTTATAGATGGGGTTGTAAAGAAGTAAATGCTAGGGTGTTGGGGAGAGGGTGGGATTAAATTATGGAGAATTAAATGCAAAATGGGAGTTGACACAGTTACTTTTTGCTGATGATACTGTGCTTATGGGAGATTCTAAAGAAAAGTTGCAAAGGTTAGTGGACGAGTTTGGGAGAGTGTGTAAAGGTAGAAAGTTAAAAGTGAACATAGATAAGAGTAAGGTGATGAGGGTATCAAACGATTTAAATAAAGCAAAATTGGATATCACATTGGAGAGAGGGATTATGGAAGAAGTAAATGTTTTCAGATATTTGGGAGTTGATGTGTCAGCAGATGGGTTTATGAAGGATGAGGTTAACCATAGAATTGATGAAGGAAAAAAGGTGAGTGGTGCATTGAGGTATCTGTGGAGACAAAAACGTTATCCATGGAGGCAAAGAAGGGAATGTACGAAAGTATAGTGGTACCAACACTCTTATATGGGTGTGAAGCATGGGTTGCAAATGCTGCAGCGAGGAGGAGGCTGGAGGCAGTGGAGATGTCCTGTCTAAGGGCAATGTGTGGTGTAAATATTATGCAGAAAATTCGGAATGTGGAAATTAGGAGAAGGTGTGGAGTTACTAAAAGTATTTGTCAGAGGGCTGAAGAGGGGTTGTTGAGGTGGTTTGGTCATTTAGAGAGAATGGATCAAAGTAGAATGACTTGGAGAGCGTATAAATCTGTAGGGAAGGAAGGCGGGGTAGGGTCGTCCTAGAAAAGGTTGGAGGGAAGGGGTAAAGGAGGTTTTGTGGGCGAGGGGCTTGGACTTCCAGCAAGCATGTGTGAGCGTGTTAGATAGGAGTGAATGGAGACGAATGGTTTTTGGGACATGACGATCTGTTGGAGTGTGAGCAGGGTAACATTGTGTGAAGGGATTCAGGGAAACCAGTTAATTGATTTAGTTGGACTTGAGTCCTGGAAATGGGAAGTACAATGCCTGCACTTTAAAGGAGGGTCTGAGATAGTGACAGCTGGGAGGGACTTTTCTCAGCTGTAGTATCTGAGCTCCTCTGCAAAGACAGTGATTATGTATGAGTGTGGTGAAAGTGTTGAATGATGATGAAAGTTTTTTTTTTGGGGATTTTCTTTCTTTTTGGGTCACCCTGCCTCGGTGGGAGACGGCCGACTTGTTGAAAAAAAAAAAAAAAAAACTGCTACATAAAAACATTTTAATAGTAATAATTTTTTTTTTCAACACTGGCCATCTCCCATCGAGGCAGGGTGACCAAAAAAAATAAAAACATTTTCACACACAGTCACTGTCTTTGCAGAGGCATGCAGATATGACAGTTCAGATGTTACTCCAAACAGCAAATATCCCAAACCCCTTTTTTAAAGTGTAGGCATTGTACTTCCCACCTCCAGAAAGTCTGGTTTCCCTGAATTCCTTCACAAAATATTACCCTGCTCACACTCCAACAGCTCATCAAGTCCCAAAAAACATTAATCTCCACTTACTCCTATCTAACTCACTCACACATGTCTGCTGTATGTCCAAGCCCCTTGCACACAAAACCTCTCTTACCCCCTCCTTCCATCCTTTCCTAGGACAACCCTTACCCACTCCTTCCCTCCACTACAGATTTACAAACCCTCCAAGTAATCCTATTTTGCTCTATCCTCTCTAAATGACCAGACCACCTCAACAACCCCTCCTCACCCCTCTTGAATAATACTTTTAGTAACTCCACACCACCTAATTTCCAAACTACAAATTCTCTGCTTAGTATTTATGCCACACATTCCTCTTAGACACATCTTCACTGCCTCCAGCTTCCTCCTTCACACCTATATAAGAGTGTTGGTACTATACTCTCATACATTCCCTTCTTTGCCTTCATGGATAATGTTCTTTGTCTCCACAGATACCTCAATGCACTACCACCTTTTTTTTCTTCATCAATTCTGTGGTTTACCTCGTCCTTCATAACCACCGCCCCGCCAACAAATCTACTCCCAAGTATCTGAACACATTCACTCCCTTCCTCCCGTCCGATATCCAATTTTTCCTTATCTAAATTATTCACTTATCTAAATTGTTTGATACCCTCATCACCTTACTCTTATCTATGTTCACTTGCAACTTTCTTCCTTTACACACCCTCCCAAACTCATCCACTAACCTTTGCAACTTCTCTTCAGAATCTCCCAGAAGCACAGTATCATCAGCAAAAAGTAACTTTGTCAACTCCCATTTTGTATTTGAATCAGCATAATTTAATCCCACCCCTCCCCAACACCTTAGCATTTACTTCCTTTACAACCACATCTATAAATATGTTAAACAACCATGGTGACATTACACATCCCTGTCTAAGACCTACTTTTACTGGGAAGTAATCTCCCTCTCTCCTACACACCCTAACCTGTGCCTCACTATCCTCGTAAAAACTCTTTACAGCTTTTAGTAACTTAACTACCTATTCCATACACTTGCAACATCTGCCACATTGCTCCCCTATCCACTCTATCATATGCCTTTTCTAAATCCATAAATGCAATGAAAACTTCCCTTCTTTTAGCTAAATACTGTTCACATATATGCTTCAATGTAAACACTTGATCTACACACCCCCTACCCATTCTAAAGCCTCCTTGTTCATCTGAAATCCTGCTCTCTGTCTTACCTCTAATTCTTTGAGTAATAACTCTACCATACACTTTACCTGGTATACTCAGTAAACTTCTTTTTCTTCTTCTTTCAACAAACTAGCTTGCTCCCAGCATTTTAGTTACCTCTTACGACATGGCTTATGGAGGAAGAATTCTGTTCCACTTCCCCATGGAGATAAGAGGAAATACACAAAAACAAGAACTAGTAACAAAATAGAAGAGGGTGTGTGTGTGTATATATATGCTTGTACATGCATGTGTAGTATGACCTAAGTGTAAGAAGTAGCAAGGCGTACCTGAAATGTTGCATGTTTATGAGACAGAAAAAAGACACCAGCACTCCTACCATCATGTAAAACAATTACAGGCTTCCATTTTACACTCACTTGGCAGGATGGTAGTACCTCCTTGGGCGGTTGCTATCTACAAACCTACTACCTACCCCTCCGTAAACTTATTCCCCTATACGTAATTTTTTAAATCTTTTTTGTCCCCCTTTCCTTTATATAAAGGAACTAAACATGCTCTCTGCCAATCCCTAGGTTCCTTCCCCTCTTTCATACATTTATTAAAAAAATACCAACCACTCCAAATCTATATCCCCCCTACTTTTAACCCTTTGACTGTTTCGGTCGTATATATACGTCTTACGAGCCACTGTTTCGGACGTATCAATACGCCTAAATTCTAGCGGCTTCAAATCAAACGGGAGAAAGCTGGTAGGCCCACATATGAGAGAATGGGTCTGTGTGGTCAGTGTGCGCAGTATTAAAAAAAATCCTGCAGTACCCAGTACATAATGAGAGAAAAAAACTCCGACCATTTTTTGGATTAAAACGCCGACTTTGAGGTGTATTTTCGTATAGTATTTATGGTTGTATTCTCTTTTTTATGGTCTCATTTGATAGAATGGACAACATACTACATAAATGCAGATGATTTTGATTAGTTTTGTGATGAAAACGACTTTGAAATTGAGCTCAAATTAGGAGAAATGTTCGATTTTTGCAAATGTTCAAGAGTAAACAAATCACGCCACGCGTCCAATACACATCAATTGGTGAGTCTAATATTCTTTTACAAGTGCACTGATATTATTTATACCATTTTTACAATAATGCAATAGTTTGCATAACGGTAAATCTTCTATTTTTTATGTGAATAAAAAATCAAAATAGAAAGCAAAAGTAATATAAGAGGGGCCTAAAGACGTGACTAATGAACAGATAACGTCTTATTTTAGTGCCAGGAATGTCTGCATTACTTATTCTGGACCCTATTTTGAAATTGACAATTTTTTTATTTTGCATGAAATTAGCCAAATTGCCAATTTCTAATCACTTTATTGGGTAGTTGAAATCGATAAATTAGTGGTTTCTTGTACTCAATCGATAGAACAAATGGAGTTCTAAAGAAATATCTATGAGTTTGGTCAACTCGAACAATGGAATTTACCGAAAATAGGGCTCAAAGTCGGCGAAATTGCCGATGCGTATATATTGCTGAGATCACTAACTTCGCGAGAGTGTAATTCCGTGAGTTTTCAATCAAATTTCACACTTTTGGTGTGTCTACCATCGGGAAACGATTCTCTATCATTTCATAAGAAAAAATAATTTTTTTTTTTTTTTAAATTTTGCGACAACAGGAGAGCACTCAGGATTGAGGGTTGCGACAGTCAAAGTGTTAACATTTGTCATGATTTTGTCAGTTCCAGGGCTTTACCCCCTTCATTCTACGTAATGCCTCATGCATAAATATATTATAATTGGTGGAGTGAGGCTGGAACTGTGAATAAAATACCAAAGGCACTCCCAATAATTAAGGTACCTTATTCAAATTGATAAGGGTGTTGGAAGATGTTTGTACAATCTCCATATCTGCAATTCCTCATGTGATAATAACATTATTGTATTTGTGAATGTAAGTGTTTCCTGTATAATTGCTTCTGGATCCTTTACATTCGTCTTTCACTATATTGAGTAGTTTAATTGCATTTTATATTGTGTTCCAGTTCCCTGTGTCATACAGTGAAACCTCTGCAGTAGGCTGCAGAGGCTTCACTGTATGATACTTCTTCCCCTTCCCTTTCCCCAATGAAAACTCCACAATATTGTTTTTGGGGGAATAGTTGACATTATTAAATTTGTATGCTACCATGATTGTCTTCAAATAATGTGACAGTATTAGTCTTGGAGTGCAGAAATTAAAAGGTGATGGTGGGTCACCTAGAGTATAATTCAGAGGGCCAAGAAGGGGTTGTTGAGGTAGTTTGGTCATATAGAGGATGAAGAGAGTGCATAAATCTGGGGAGGAGGGCAGGAGGGGTAGGGGTTGTTCCAGGAACATTTTGGAGGGAGGGGGTAAAAGAGGCTTAAGTTTTAGGGACTTGAACATCCAGCAGGCTTGTGTGAGCCTGTTTGGAGTGAATGGGGACAAGTTTTTAATGGCCATGTTGCAGAGTGAGCAAGGTAACTTTTTTGAAGGGATACTATAGGGAAACCAGTTAGCCGGACTTTAGTGCTTGAGATGGGAAAGAGAGTCCCTTCACTCTGAAGGATGGGGTGGGAATGTTGCAGTTGGAGGGTAATCTGAATTGTGTCAGCACACTTCTAGCAATGTTGCGGTTGGAGGGTAATCTGAATTGTGTCAGCACACTTCTAGCAATGACAGCATTTGAATGAATGATGATGAATGCATTTTCTTTGGATATCCCCGGCCCTGGCGGGATTAGCTGTTAGGATAAAAAAAAGTTGTGAAAAAGGTTTCAGAATTATTCTTATTTTTTCTGTTGCAGATTAGGAAATGGTTGGAAAGACCTTTGTACAGAAGAAAGTATGACTGAAATAAGTGAATTGCCGCCCAGACCCCTTCCATCAACCAGTGTAAATATAAGTAGTGCTGATGGAGAGGATACCAATTCTTTTCCTGGATCATCACTAGTGGCCCCTCAGAATGCTCCACATCCTCGTGATGAGAGTGATATTGAAGCACTCAGAGCTTGTTGGGCCCCTAAAATTCGGGAGACTGTTGCCTCAAGATTACCAGGTGAGATTTATTTTATGGTGTTTGTGATTATGGTGTAATTTTGCTCATCAAGTAATGGTGAACACTTGAGAAAAATTAAATACAGTGGACCCCCGGTTTTCGTGATTTTTTTGTTCCAGAATGCTGTTCAAGTGCCATTACCAAACAAATTTATTCCCATAAGGAATAATGTAAATTAGACTAGTCCTTTTAGACCCCCAAAAATACACTTACATAATTGTTCGAGTTTGGAGCATCACGAACACCGGGGGTCCACTGTATAAACAATAGTTTTCAAAAATCTATTCTTTCCCTGGAGAGCAAGGAAATGCATATGCACTTTTTATTTTTTCTTGATTAATGTTTGTTACATTGAAAATCTTTCCAGATACATAGTGAGAATTGTATTTGTTTCTCATATCAAAACATGCAAAGATTTTGAGGATAAACAAAAATAATTTAACAAAAATTATAAGCTTCAAAACTATCACTCAGATCTGAATAAAATTTTGTATTCAGAAATATTTTACAGATAATATTGTTAAGGAAAACATCAGCATAATTGATTTGTAATTTGTTGTAAACTTTTTTAGCACCTGCAATTTGTTTAGGTGAGGGATGTCGAAAACACGCTTATTTTACCAATTTTTATTTGCTATTACTATATAGTGCTGTATGCTCTAACTTTACATACTAGTCATATAAAACACTGCCATAAGCAGTCAACAGCCATAAACATTTCAAATTGCTTTTTGAATCACAGTACAGTTCTGGATAAAAAGAAAAAAATTGTGGCTTATCCTAGACTGACTCCTTTCACTTTTGTGACCCCAAAATTAAGTGTTGACAGTGTCACGATTAAAAAAATTATCTTCTGAAATGGTAATGACATCAGAAAAGCAAAATTCGATAGAAAACTTATGGAATTATGCAGGTGTAAATTTAGTGGTCTTACATAATTTATGCATCTACAGTTTCACCCACTTTGAGTGATTTTAAGCCAATTTGTCCTAATTCCTTCCTTTTTTCCTTCCGTTCTATTGATTAGGCACAAGAAACTCCCCATTCAACTCTCAGAGCTACCTTATAATGTGCACAGAAGTCAATAATTTGGCCTATTTTACACAAAATTAAAACAGTAAAATAAACACTGTAGGCATTCCAGTCACTAAAACAATGTTTCCTCTCTTCATTAATGATGTCCCCAGGCCTCTCCTATTAAGTATCTGAAATGACTTTGTTGAGATTCCTTAAGCCCCGTTCCCCTCACATTTGCCAGGTGAGTATTGACTGCAGAGGTTATTAAGTTGATGCAAGTCTTTGGTGATACGATAATTACTATGCTAACTCCCACGGCATTGTCTTTGAATGAAGTCTGCCGCCTCTGTTCCCGGAGTCTAGACTGTCTAGTCTCCTGGCCCCTTCCTTAATGTTCATAACCTTGTACACTGGGGTTGTATTCAAGTAGTAACATATCTGACCAACCCTGCAGTTTGTCCAGATATATTTACAGCCTTACCCCATCCTCATCTGTTTGTATTGTTAGTTTTACATAATCAGTGAATAGAGATCCATCTAACTCCATTCCATCTGGTATGTCGTTCACAAAAAAACAGAAACAGCACTGATCCTAATATCAATTCTTGTGATACATTGCTTGTTACTCTTCCCCATTCTGACATCTCTTCCTGAACAATTACTCTTTGCTTCCTTTCCCTGAGATACTCCTTAACCCAGTGAAGTATGTTCCTAGTTATTCCTGCCTGCTTCTCAACGTTTTGCCCCAGTCTGATGTGGGGTATAGTATCAAACGCCTTCTTGCAGTCTGAGAAAATGCCATTCACCCAACCCTCACTCTTCTGCCTCATTTAGGTTGGTAAGACAAGACTTGCCATTTTTGAACCCGTGCTGGTTATTTATGAAATCACTTCTCTCCAGGTGCTCTACCACTCCAATACCTGGCATGGTATACATATCAGTGAAACTGGCCTGTAGTTCAATGCCTCCTTCCTATCTCCTTTATTATAGGTACTGTGTTCACTGTCTTCCTGATCTCTAGCAGCTGTTCCATAGTCATTGACTTGTTGATCATAGCTAGCAGTAGTTTGGACAGTGCTTCTGCTTCCTCGCAGAATCTGTGGTGACACCCTGTCAGGGCCCTCCACTTTTGATGTATCCAGCTCCATCAAAAAAATTTTTTGCCTCTACCCCCTGTTGTGTGTATGGTGTCCAGTTCCCGGGCTTTCTGGCATTGCCTGTTTCCGCTGAGACACCTTTAAATCGTTTGTTCAGCACTTTGCAGACTTCTTTGTCATCTTCCATGCACTTTCCTTTCTCCAGTCGAATTAACTGGTCTTTTAACGTTTTTTTCTGATGTGGTTATGAAGCCGTTTTGGCTTAGGCTTAACCTTTGTTACTATGTCGTTCGTAAATTGTTTGCTCATCACTCCTCAAATTAGCATATTCATTTCTGTCTAATCTTCTCACTTCTCTGTTCTCATCTGTCGTTTGCATCCTATAGTTTTTCCATGCTCTTGTGCTTTTTTTTCCTCTGCATCTTTGATTAAACTAACAGCTCTCTTTGTTTTTTCTATTTCCCATTCTTTGTCTAAATGTGAAGTTTTCCTCTGCCTCCCGGCACTTCCCAACTTCATACTCCATCTCATCCACTGACTTTTCCACTGTGCTGTTCAAGAAATCCCTCATTCCTGCAAAGTTCCTTCATTTAAAATGTGAATTCTCACAGTCACCACTTGCCAGTTTTCCCTCTACATTTAATTCCCAAAGTACCTGAAGTTCATTATTGCATGGTCGATGGTGCCCCGGGGGCTCTTGTATCCTATATCAGATACGTTAGTGGTAAACACTAGGCCCAGTCTTTTTTGCATCTCTCTCTCTCCTGTCATATCCTTATCATGCTGGCACATAGTTTTCCCTGACCACCACCAGTTTAGCCCTCCAAATTTTTGGTCTCCCATGTGGGTCCCAGTTCTTCCAGTCTATTTTTTGATGGTTGAAAGACACTCATAATAAGTAACTCTGCCTTGGTCCTGTTTACACTCCTAGCTGCTACTGCTATGATGTCAACCATCACTTTGTTGTTGTCTTTGTTTTCCTTCCATGGTCTTCTGTTGTTTGGTGGCAAGTTGTGTATCACTGCAATTGCTACTTTGGGTCCCCCTGTATTAACCGAGCCATGCCCCTCTTGTTTGTTTATCATTCTCACTTCTTCGAGACTATGGATTTCTGATTAGGAGAGTCACTCCTCTGCCTTCCCTATTTCTTTTGTCTTTCCTTATTACATGATATCCAGTTTGTCTTTGTGTTGGCTATGATGTCTGGGTTTACCTCAGCTATTCATTCCTTCAGCTCTTCACTATTGTTAGGTAACCCATCTGCGTTGATGTACTACACTCTTAGCTTACTTTCCTTTATCATGTACAGAATGGCATTATTTTCTCCCTCTTCTTGATGCCCACCTGACAAGTGTGAGAGAGGTAGGGCTGGGGTTGGTGTGTGTCACTACTGTGTAAATAAATATGCCACAATTAGGGCACGTTGCAGGTTCACTGGACAATGGAGAAATACAATCTTGAGTCTTCTCTTAATTGTGCAAGAGGACATGAATACAGAGTTGCAGTAACACGTCCACATTCCACATACTATCACTCCTGGATTTGAACTAACATGATCTCACCTTGAGATGCTGATGTCATACACAGACATAAATGTACAAGGAGTACCCAGTACTATGTTACATACATTAATGAATACAGTAGACTGTCGATTACAACGGTATTTTTTTTCTCTCGCTCTCCAACAAACCAGCCATATCCCACCAAGGCAGGGGTGGCCCAAAAAGATAAATTAAAGTTTTTATTTTTAAATTTAGTAATTTATACATGAGTTACTAGCCCCTTGCTCCCAGTACCACAGTAGTTACAATCCTGAAAACACCGTGTTAGATAAATCTGTTAAACAGGCTGAAAAACTTTGGGGAAAAATAAGGTTACGTTCCTGGGACCCCCCCAAAAAAAAGCCAAACGGTTTCTTTTTTAGGTCTCCAAATCTTACAAAAATAAAAATGATAATGATTTTGCTGTTCATTGTCATGATGTATGTTTTTTTTATTGCTTAAGGCTACAAATGCAACAGAAATAATATTTCTTACCTTAAGTTGTGGTTGCTGGTGTTTGTCGATGACTGTGAAGAGAATGAAGAGGGATGCTGTGGCCCTACTAGGCTGAGGTGGATGGTTGAGGTTCTGGTTCTGTAATGGATCTCTCAGCATTACGTTATACAGCTGACGTTAAGACATTATCAACTGCTGTAGACCTGTTTCAGAGCATTGCTTCTAAATTTGTCAGGATCTGTAAAGGAGCAAGGTGAATCGATCCTTTCCTACCTTGAAGCCCGGTGCCCGTTTTTCTTGCTGACTGATATAAGATCTTGTTAGCATTTTCTTCCAAAACACACTTGTCTCGTCAGCATTAAACATTTGCTGTGGCTTGTAGCCACCATCAGAAATAATTCCCTGCAATTCAGCAGGGAAATTACTTACTGCTGTATGATCAGCTGAAGCATTTTCACCAGGAAACTTAATATTATGTAACCTATTACATGCTACCTGGAGGGTATTCTGGGGATCAACGCCCCTGTGGCCTAGTCCACAACCAGGCCTCCCGGTGGATCAGGGCCTGATCAACCAGGCTGTTACTGCTGACCGCACATAGTCCAACCACAGCCCGGCTGATCCAGCACCAACTTTAAGTATCTGTCCAGCTCCCTCTTGAAGGCAGCCGGGGGTCTGTTGGTAATTCCCCTTATGCCTGGTGGGAGGCAACCAGTGTTAAACACACACTTGTTCAGGTCTTCCTTCATCATCACACACTGTTTTATACAACTGTAAGGCCTTTTTCCTAATTAAGGTGAAATTAAGTGGTGCACCTTTCTTTGTTTTTTGTTCAGTCCACTCAAGCAATAAGTTTTCTGTTTTATTTACCTGTTGTGATCTGTCATTCTTTTTAGGAGATAACCTAGGTTATTCATTATACAAGCCCGTATATTTGCCTCGCTCTTTTTATTTGTACAATCCAACACTTCATTAAAACCATAAGCTTTCGCCACGTCCACCACATTTAAGCTTGTCTAATATTTTGATTTTCTTCAAAACTCCAAGACTTAAATGCCTAAACTTCCTGCATCACTCACATGCCTCTTGGGTGCCATGGTTGCTTGGCAGATGCAAGATGTGATAATGAAAAACCAAAACCCAATTCACAACCACAGATTTGGGAATCATACGGGAGCATTTGTACAGAGCACTGGGACAGGGGTGGCTAAGGCTTCCCCCACAAAGACAATGGCCTGACCCACAGGTAGACTGCCCTTGAGCCCACTAGACAGAGGGGAAAATTCCTGCTTTCCAGCTTGTGGCGCTCCAGTTTTTTCCCCCACCCAGAAGTGGAATCGTGTTAGTTAAATTTTACAAAGTGTTTGTCGAAAATATGCCGCAATTTTGCAGTACAGTAATGTAACTGAGAAAACGTGATAAAGGAATCCATGGTAATCGACGGTGTACCATACTTCATATATGTACATTAACGACAGCTCAGTTCCGCTGCGGCTGGGCAACCTTGCACAGGAATAGCATTGCTACACAATAAATGTGACAATGCAACTTAAGGCACAGTTAAGTAATTCTGTGAATCAGTCATTGACAGTGAATTCTTTGATTCTATGAATCATTGAGTGGTGAGCCATTCCATGAATTCTGGATGAAAAAATAAGTACAAAAGTAAAGTTAACAGAAGGTATCCTCCTGTGCACACTGGCTATGATCTGTCAGAACAGAGTTCATGAAAGGAATAAATAAGGATCTAAAGAAAATTACAATCAGGTCTATAATTACTTAAGGGTATTGAACACCTCATGAAAACTAATGAATTATCACTTGAATACAAAAATAATAAGTCTGGAAAGAGAAGGGCATTAAGCAACAGTTATTACAGTAGACAATTAGACAGAGGCTGATCAGATTTGGTATTTTCACCCACTCCCTGCATCAACTACTTGAAGGGAGAATTTAGGGCTTTGACAGGGTAGTATAGGGCTGTAGAGCAGGAACACAAAGCAACACAGGAGCAGCTAAGGTGAATGACAGATGGCAGCAACAGTGCCAAACACCAAGCAGCCACCTACAGGAAAAGCACAATGATTCTCACACAGTGCTATAAAAAAAATCACAGTGCATAGTTCTAGGTGACGCCTAGACAAACTGTACACACACTAGCACTGAAGTGTCTTTGCAGTAACCAAAGGAAAAAAATATAGTTGCACCATCATAAATAAATTTCAAAGAGTTATGATCGAGAAAATGCCACAATTTTGCAGCCACATACTAAAAACATAGAAGATTGAGTCTTAAAATTGATGGTCTACTATATGTTGTTCCCTTAGTGGGTAATTGCTATTTTGTTTAACCTTGTAGGTAGAACGAGAAACTCGGAGGTCATTGTAACATGGCATTATGGAATTTATGGAAGATGTAATGAATAATGGACAGCATAAATTGGTAAAGATAATAGGAAGAATGAAAAATAACAACTGTAGACGAATGAGACAATTTTAATAAGAAAAGCAGTATTATTGAAAGTACAGTGGAATATAATAGAGGTGGGCTTGAGATTCATTTTGACATGAGTAAAATGCATTTCAGCAATTCTAAAAATTTCTTTAGAACATGAAAGATACCTCGAAAGAAACAATTGTACTATGACTGGAACAGTTTACAACTTCTGTAGACCATAACTTGAAGATAAAAAATTTAGATAACTGAAATATATTTTAAAACTTTTCTCTTAATTGTGAGTTAGTTGAGAATTATTTCATGTGGAAATTTTATATTAATTATATTTCATCTGTTGTATGTAACATTTAATTAACTAGTCATTAATTAGTATCATTTATATTTCAGATAATATGTTCCTGTACACTGGTGGTCATAAGTACATTTTTGCTGGAGCTGAGGTGTACTATGATCCAGATGATGAATTTGAGGAGACTAAATCTCTTAGTTCTGAATCAGAAACTGATGAAATAGAACCAAGAGAGGAAAGTCAAGAATCTTTTCACAGTAACCAAACAGATGCTTCCTCCAGTCACCATCCTAGATTAGATGATGATTTCCATTCTGCAGAAACGCCACACCTATCACCTGAGGATGTTGATAGTCTCCTTTCGGCAGCCGATAACGGCCAAACACAAGAACATGTTGAAGACTGGACTAGCCTTAATGCCAGCTTAGATACATCTTTAGATTGTGACCACACATTAACAGGTTATGAAACAGACAGTGCAAAGCACCCTGAGGAAAGTCCATCAAAAATAGTTGATACCTTAACTAGTAAATGTTCTTCATCTGACCTATGACCTTGCTTCAAGAGAGAGATAAGACCTCTAGAATAAGTTTTTTTTTTTTTTCTCTCTCATAACTATTAAAGACTTCTGAAATAAGAAATCATACACCCCACTTTGAATATGGGAAGGGAAGTGGGAAAAAGTGTAAAGAATAGTAAATGGATAGTAAGTCAGTGGTTGATAGACTGATGTACAATTTCCTTTTGGACATACTGAGGTCAGTCAGTTTTTTTTTAATACTAAGTAAATATTGTAGCAGCTTTAACTGAAAATTTTGCGTGATTGACTCATTATTTAAAACCGTCCTTTTGTTCATGTTCATCTCTATTTCTACAACAGATTTTGATGTAATAACCAGATATATGAAAGTTAGGTACCAAATGATTACCAACCCAATGTGCAATTTGTATTTTGATAACTGGTGATCTTCCAGTGGAAACCAGCCTGAAGATGGTTGTATACTAGAAGGTCTCAATTTTATTTTATAATTGGTTAAGATTTTGATCACAAAGTTCAAATATCTTTTTATATTTTCCTTATGAATCATGTTTTTTTCATAATCTCATCAGTTAAAAATCTCCGCAAGTATGAAAGTGAATATACTTCAACCTCAAACTGCTTTCAACTTAGGTGTTTATTTTTATGCTGTTTAGATTCTTGGCTCTAGTACTTTGCAAGGCATTTGCTAAAACTGAGACCTTTTAGTAAAATTACCTAAAGCTTGGATATGGAGGAAAATGTCCAGGTTTATTATGAAGTATTATTGGACATAATATTTCTTTTGTCTTTGTTCCTTACCAAGAATTAGATTACTCTTGAAGTCTGATCTGGGTGGTACCAGCTATTTGATGAATAGTTGACCCCAGTGATTCTTTTCATATACTTATTATTGACTAAAATTTTACACCAGAGGTTTAAATCAACTATGCTATTGATTTGCAAATGGTGTACCAATTTGGCCCTACCAAAAAATTTCCAGTAAACAGTAATAAAAAAAAAGCAAAGCCCCATTAATTAGCATTAGGTTCAGGGGATGATTTAATAGACAGAGTTTGAGTTGGTGACTATAAACAGGGTTGTCTGAGTTATCCTCAGTCATTGTTCATGCTTTGTGTTCTTCAGCTTACTGTTTAATTTATCTTTGTACTTCCTGTTGTAAGCATAAGATTGAAGTTATGGCATTTGTATGAAAATTTATATCTACATAAAATCGCCATGAAAATTTAGTTCAGAATTAACGACGACTAATAAAGGTGAAGGTTTTATTTAATGCAAGCATCCTTTTGGGTGATTCTTAAGTAAAACTGATGTGAATATGGAACTCATACACTTTGAATACATAATGATTATATCAAATATTTTTTTGAATACATGATTATGTTAATTGCTTGTGCCTAAGCTGATATCTTTTACTTTCATGGGTGCTTCATTGGAAGGTTTTGGGTACAACATTTCCTGTTGTACAAGTTTTCTCATTTGAGGCTGGCTTGGCCCTCCCTGTTCATTCATTAATGGTTGAATTTTGTTTAAGTTTTCTATTTCCACTTTCATATTTTTGGAGAGAATTATTATTATTAGGTCCTACCTCATTTTTTTTTTTTTGTGTACCCATTTATAAGGAGTAGTGCTTTTATATATTTTGCATAAATTTTTACCCATCACTGTGCATGGGTAAGGTTCCTACCTACTCGACATGAGCCCTGCACAATACAAGGCAATGCCAAAAATCTTATTTTTACGTAATGATCCTTATGACTTGTTATTAATTTTGCATTTATAATAGTCATGTAAAATTCTTCCATTACTAGTGAATAGTCTGCAAAAGGTACTGAATATTTTTGTATTTCAAAATTTTCATCTGACAGCTCATAAATAACCATCACATTTTCATACCTTTCTTGCATAACAATCTGAATTGAATTTTTATAAACATTTTATCATGCATCTTGCAGTTTTGTGAGCATTCCCACCTATATTTGCTAAATTTTATATACATAAGATTTAATACTTCTTTGATGAAATTTAATATTTACATCAAGTTAATTTTAGAATTTAAAACGGTAACTAAGTTAAAAACTAATACTTAAACAGTTAATTTTTGAGGGTTTTGGCAATGCTGAACAAGTGGTCAAGCAGTTAATCTTCTAATATAAGTAGTGCTCTTCTGTTTCCTCAAAGGAGGTTCTTTGATGCCAGTGAGGGGCTCCTGATCCAATGAATTGGACCTGCCCTTTCCCTTCCTTGGATCATACCCGAGTGCCTCCCATTTCCCCAGGCTCTGACCTGCAGGTTTAGTGCTCCTCATGAATGTAATTGTGTGTTTTATAGGTTATGCTGTGCACGTCTTCCCATCAACTGAGATGGAAAAGCCACAAAGGTTCATTGTATGTTTGTTTCTTCACCCCGCCCAACTTATTGCTGTAAAAAAAAAGGATTGCTTAAATCTTTCAGGGCATTAAATTTACCTTACAATAGTCCAACCATAGCTTCATTTTAGTACAAACAAAAAAAAATATATATATATATAAAATTCAAATACAGAAGTCCAGATAATGTTGTGCACAAAGTGTGTGTGTTTGTGTATGATGAGAGTTTGTGAAAGAGGGAAGGGAAGCTCCAACTCTTAATCCCACCTCTTCAACTTTAAACCAATTAATGTATAATGTATCATTTGTATTTTTTTAACCACCATATGTAACCAGCTTCCATTGTTCATTTTGGGCCTCCACTTATCACCTTTGTTGATGTCTTTGATACCTGTATGGCTCATTTTTGAGCCATACAGGTAGGGGTGTTAATGTTGCAGTTTTATAACTAGTGTAAAGCACCCCTCTGGCAAGACAGTGATGGAGTGAATGATGATGAAAGTTTTTCTTTTTCAGGCCACCCTGCCTTGGTGGGAATCGGCCGATGTGTTAAAAAAAATGGCTCATTTTTCCATTTTAATGTCCAACTTTGCCCTCAGTAAATCACTGACGAAAACCCTTTAAACAGAGCAGCACTATATGACCCATTGTTTTTTGTTTTTTTCAACAAGTTGGCCGTCTCCCACCGAGGCAGGGTGACCCAGAAAGAAAATCCCCAAAAAGAAAAATACTTTCATCATTCAACACTTTCACCTCACTCATACATAATCACTGTCTTTGCAGAGGCGCTCAGATACTACAGTTTAGAGTAGTCCCTCCAAACTGTCACTATCCCAGACCGCTCCTTTAAAGTGCAGGCATTGTACTTCCCATTTCCAGGACTCAATCTTACTCACGAGTATCTCATGGAGAGACTTCCTGCCCCTCTCTGTGAGCATTGTCAGGTTCCAGTGTCTGTTCGACATTCTGTTGGATTGCCCACTCTATCAACGAGCACGCAGAACTTACCTCCAACGGCGTCTTCGCTCTGCAGCCCTTTCTTTATCTTCCCTTCTTGCTGATGGACCCTCCTTTAATCCTGACTCTCTCGTTGACTTTTTGACAGAAACTGACTTACTACACAAACTCTGAAGATTATACCTGTAGCACCTCCCTCAGTCCCTTCTACCTCAATCTCTTGCTACCCTCTATCCCTGCACTATCCACTGTCCTGCTGCACTCCATACCCTACTAATCATCCCTCTCCCTCTTACAACCCACTCTCCCTGCATCCTACAATAACCTGCAGCGCTGTATAACCCCTGTGGTTTAGCGCTTCTATTTGATTATAATAATAATAATGCACTGTATAACCCCTGTGGTTTAGTGCTTCTATTTGATTATAATAATAATAATCCAGGACTAAAGTCTGGCTAAATTAATAACCGGTTTCCCTGAATCCTGTCACTAAATATTACCCTGCTCACACTCCAACAGCTCGTCAGGTCCCAAAAACCATTCGTCTCCATTCACTCCTATCTAACACGCTCACACACGCTTGCTGGAAGTCCAAGCTCCTCGCCCACAAAACCTTTACCCCCTCCCTCCAACCTTTTCGAGGACGACCCCTACCCCTCCTTCCTTCCTCTACAGATTTATACGCTCTCCAAGTCGTTCTACTTTGATCCATTCTCTAAATGACCAAACCACCTCAACACCCCCTCTTCAGCCCTCTGACTAATACTTTTAGTAACTCCACACCTCCTAATTTCCACACTCCAAATTCTCTGCATAATATTTACACCACACATTGCCCTTAGACAGGACATCTCCACTGCCTCCAGCCTCCTCCTCGCTGCAGCATTTACAACCCAAGCTTCACCCATATAAGAGTGTTGGTACCATTATACTTTCATATATTCCCTTCTTTGCCTCCATAGATAATGTTTTTTGTCTCCACAGATAGCTCAATGCACCACTCACCTTTTTTTCCTTCATCAATTCTATGGTTAACCTCATCCTTCATAAACCCATCCACTGACAAGTCAACTCCCAAATATCTGAAAACATTTACTTCTTCTATACTCCCTCTCTCCAATGTGATATAAAAATATAAACAAAAATTGGATATTAACCCATTGGGGTCATTCAACACCAGGTAAAGAGACTAACTATGCCCTGGCTTATCTTGCATGCCACACTTGGGGAATGGGAGGCAATCAGATTTGATTCAAGGAAAGAGGGTGGCACAAATTCTTTTAATCAAAATCTTTTCATCAAGTTATGTTTGATCCAAGGAAGAGAAGCTCCAAGGCCTTAGATTAAACTCCAACACTCCTCTGGGTGGTATTGTGTCTTCGGTCTCTTACCGCTTTTCTTTGGCTGGGATTAAACTACCCATTTATTAGACCATTCTGTATCCTATCTTCAGTTTGTATTCTCTATCCTTTTTGTAGCTGCCAAAATATGCACTTTATTCCTGTTATCAAGTTATTAACATATGTTAAGAATAAAATGAGACTGAACATTATGATGCTGTTGGAGTCATACAGCACCAGGCAAATGGGGGTGATAAGGTTTGATCCAAGGGGAGGACAAGTCTTATTCCTTTTGGGTGGAGGGCTATTAATTTCATCTTGATATTTCATACCTTATAATAACTCTGTTGTTAAACTATTCCCTTATCCTTGCTAATACCCCAGCTTATGTAATATTTCTTAAAGGGCTAAAAAAAATAAAGCATGGATTATTACTTTAATGATAAAACATGGATTGTACTTTTTTTTTTTTTTTTTTTTCCCATTTAGTCTACTTATACCTGTATTGTCAGCCATATTTTACTCAAATATCCCACTGCCATATAAGAAACCATCCTAGAAATATATTGTACTGATAAATGCTGAAAAATTAGTATGGTAAAAATATTAAATTGTTATTGAACTATTTGTTATATTTTTGGAAATAGTTATAAAAGTCATTTGACATTAATCAATAATGATAATTTGTTTCTCGTACATATACTCAGCAACATTTGCAGATTATTCAATAAAAGCTACATTCTGTCATCTGCTAGGTGCATTCTGTGTACTTTCATTAGGATCTCAGACTACAAATAATGAGGATAGGGAAAGATAGAACCTTGTTATATGAAGAGGATCAGGAGTGAGTTCATAGTTTTTTGTACTTTGAATGCACTCCCACCAAAGTTTCTTGGTGTCTACTTTGATTCTGGACAAGGTAGATTCATTTTTCTTCATCCTCATATAACTAATGTACATTTTGTAAATTGTCGCTGTTTAGCATCAAGGGTCCAATGGCATAACATAATCGTATTGTTGCTGTTAAACATTAAGACTTGCTGAAGGTACAACTGCAGCTTTTTTTTATGTGGCCTAAAATGCATTTTTTTTTTTTTTTTTTTTCTAAGCTAAGAACAGCAATAAAGTATTCCTTTTTTATTTGTAATGTCTTATCCTTAAAAAAAAAACCTTGTAGGGGTCACGACTTGGCTCCTGGCCCTGCCTCCTAGACTACTTTGATTGGCATCACTGATTTTTGTTCTGAAGCTGTGTATTGAGTGCCCCTCGTCCAAGTCATTGAACTTTTCAATCACCTTGAGACAAATACTTCCTTACATCACTATGGCTCATCTTTCAACAACTTTTGTACCTCTGATCCTCTTATTCAATCTGCCTTATCAATTCCCCTTAACCACTTTGCCGATGGCAACATCAGTTGCCATGTGTTTCATGCTTATTATTTTGTACTTTTTTCTGGGGTTTTCTAATTACATTTTCCAGTAATTTTGTGGGCTTTATGACCCATATGCACAGTGAACATATATCTCCTGTTGTATGCAACACAATGCCTGCACAAATAGTCATCAGTACATGTTTACACAATGTAAAAACACACAGGTACATGTTTCACATTACTGTTCTAACATTTATGTACATATATATATGCACACTGGTCATGTTCCTAGAGCTGTTATAGTCTGTGGAAGTCCCTGAAACACTTCTCCATACACAGCAGTGCTTTACATATCTACTCGTATTATTATTATTATAATCAAATAGAAGCGCTAAACCACAGGGGTTATACAGCGCTGCAGGTTATTGTAGGATGCAGGGAGAGTGAGGTGTAAGAGGGAGATGGACGATTAGTAGGGTATGGTGTGCTAGATGACGGTGGGTAGTGCAGGGGAGGAGGGTAGCAAGAGATCGAGGTAGAAGGGACTGAGGGAGGTGCTAGAGGTATAATCTTCAGAGTTTGTGTAGTAAGTCAGTTTCTGTCAAAAAGTCAACAAGAGAGTCAGGATTAAAGGAGGGTCCATCTGCAAGAAGGGAAGGTAAAGAAAGGGCCGCAGAGCGAAGACGTCGTTGAAGGTAAATTCTGCGTGCTCGTTGATAGAGTGGGCAGTCCAACAGGATATGTCGAACAGACACTGTAACCTGACAATGCTCACAGAGAGGGGCAGGGAGCCTCTCCATGAGATACCCGTGAGTAAGACGAGTGTGGCCGATGCGAAGACGGGAGAGAGTAGTCTCCCAACCTCGACATTGGTGACAAGAAGAAGGCCAGAAACCTATAACCGGTTTAATAGAATGAAGTTTGTTATTCAGCAGGTCAGACCAGCGTTGTTGCCAACGGGTGCGAAGGTGGGTAGCAATGACCGCAAAATAGTCCGTGAAAGGAACACCTCTATATGAAACTGGAAGGTCATGTACTGCTGACCGCGCAGCAGTGTCTGCCTGTTCATTGCCCTGTACGTCAACATGACCAGGGACCCAACAAAAAACAATATCTTTATGCTTGCTAAAGATACGGCGTAACCAAAGGTGGATACGAAGAACTAGGGGGTGAGGTGTATCAATTTTACGGATAGCCTGTAAAGCACTAAGGGAGTCTGAAACGACCACAAATGGTGACTCAGGCATAGATGCAATACGGATAAGTGCCACAAGAATGGCATACAATTCAGCCGTAAATATGCTAGCCGAGGGTAATAGATGCCCTCGTACAACGCTGTCCGGAAACACTGCTGCGAATCCGACGCCGTCAGATGACTTTGAACCATCGGTGTATACTGCGATGGCATGGGAATGAGAACGGAAGTGGTCTAGAAAGAAAGAGCGAGAAGCCGCCGTAGGTAGTTGGGCTTTCGCGCAAGGTAGAGGAATAGAACAGACACGGACAGCAGGAACTTCCCAAGGGGTAGGGGAAAGGGAGATGTCACATGAACATATAGAGGTGGGAGCTGAAGGGAAGACACGAGTGAATGTAGACGAAGAGAAAAGGGACGAAGTAAGCAAGGGCGACGAACAAATAAAGAGCGCCTACTAACATCTGTAACAATCCTATACATGGAAGGATTGCGGAGGTCATGAGAGCGAACATAATAGCGAATGCAATGTGCATCTCGACGATCGGACAAGGATGGAATGTTCGCTTCTACATAGAGGCTCTCAACCGGGGAAGAATGAAAGCACCAAGGCATAAGCGTAATCCCTGGTGATGGATGGGATTAAGGCTGGAAAGAGTGGCAGGAGAAGCTGCCGAATATATCTGGTCACCATAATCGAGTTTCGATAAAATTAGGGCCGAATGTAGGCGAAGGAGAGTTCTACGATCAGCCCCCCATGAAAGATGTGCGAGGGTTTTAAGGAGGTTCAGCCGGCTATGACAAGTCGCCTTCAGAGAGGTAATGTGAGGTTTCCAGGACAATCTGCGGTCAAACAGGAGGCCGAGAAACCTGACTGTATCACGTTCTGGGATACGTGAGCCGTATAGGTACAATGGATGATCAGAGACCACTGAACGTCTAGTGAACGTAATTTGATGAGTTTTGCCACTAGAAAATTTAAACCCGTGAGTGGTGGCCCAATCAGAAACCTGGTTGATGGCATGCTGGAGGGAAACTGCAATGAGGTGACAGTCAGCACCTGCACAAGCTATAGCAAAATCGTCCACATAGAGCGATGACCAAATATTGGATGGGAGAACAGATGCCAGATTATTTATAGCAAGCAGAAAGAGTGTTGTGCTCAGAACACATCCCTGGGGGACACCTTCAGCTTGGACAAATTCCGGGGAGAGTTCATTACTAACCCGGACCCGGAAATGTCTGTCAGTTAAGAAGGCCTTAAGAAAGAATGGTAGGTTGCCTCGGAGGCCTAAGGAGTGGGCCTGGGCCAAGATATTATATCTCCAAGTTGTGTCATAAGCCTTCTCAAGGTCGAAAAAGATAGCGATAACCGAATGGTTATTCGCAAAGGCATTACGAATATACGTATCCAAGCGCAGCAAGGGGTCAATGGCAGAACGGCCCTTACGGAAGCCATATTGACTAGGGGAGAGACTATTGTGAGTCTCTAAATACCACATCAAACGTCTATTAACTAGACGTTCCATCACCTTGCAAATTGCACTGGTAAGAGCGATGGGACGGTAGTGAGAGGAATCACGTCCCGTAGTACCTGGTTTTCGAAAAGGGAGAACAATAGCAGACTTCCACAGCTGGGGAAGAACTCCTTGCGACCATATAAGATTAAAGAGTCGTAAGAGCAGACTGATCTAAATGCTGCAGCATACGAATATGTATGCCGTCTGGCCCAGCTGCCGATGATCGGCAAGCAGAGAGTGTTGCCTCCAGTTCTTGAAGGGTAAAAGGCACATTATAGGATTCTTCTCTAAGAGAAGAAAAATCTAAGGGCTTTAACTCGCTGGCAGACTTAGAAGAAAGGAACGAGGGCATAGATGTAGACCCTGAGAAATGCGGACGAGATGATTACCAATTTCAGTGGCAACGGCAAGAGGGTGTGCTATATCGACACCAGCAACCTGAAGAACAGGAGCCGGGTCAGGGGAGAATTTACCACTCAATTTCCGCACTTTCTTCCAGACTGCACTCATCGAGGAAGCCGAAGTGACAGTAGAAACGTAATCTCGCCAGCAAGTGCGTATAGCATCATGTATGACACGGCGAGCAATAGCTCTCTTCTGCTTAAAATCAAGGAGTCTCTCTGTGGTTCTGTTATACCGATATATCTACTCGTAAAACAGCCTGCTTGGCACCTTACTGTGTGTGCAGACATAGCATCTAAGTATTTCATCTTTTCTGTAGCAGGAAGTAATCGCCAAACTTCAAAAGAGAGGGTATTCAATAATCACCTCTCGTCTATATTTACAGTGCCCTTAGAGTCACTTTGTCATTGTGTGTTCGAAACCAAAGAATTTATCAGTTCCATAATTATTGTTGGAGCAGTCAATGGGGAGCAAAACTTGCATTTTCCCTGGGAGCGAGGCTTTTTCCATCTACATGGCATGGTGGACAAGGTATACTAAATATGGCATTCCAACAATGCACTGCAAGGGCTTCAAATTTTTGTATACTGCTCACACTGATCACACATTTTCATATGCAGGCCTACCAGGCCTCTCTTGCTAAATTTAAAGCTGCTAGAACTTAGGCGTAGATCTAATTCGAGGTCCCTGGCATCAATGACATACTTCTACGTGATGGCCACTGAAAGAGTTAAGATTGTGTTATAATCATGTCTAGCTAGAGTGGTCAGATTCAGTTCCTTCAACCTCACCTCATAGTGCATTTCTTTATTCAGTGCTAGCCTGGTTGCAAACCTTTAGACTTGTCAAACTTCCTCACATGCTTCATCAGGTGTGAGCTCCATGCTGGGACTGCTTACTCAATGATTAGCCTATGTAGTACAGAATATAAGGCTTTGAAGAATACTTTACTAAAGTTCCTGAATGCTATTCTAAGGTTAGTTAAGCTTGTATGTGCTGCTGACATTATAAGCTGTACATGTATTTCTGGCCATATACTTAGTGTTATACAGTGGAACCTCGGTTTTCACTAGTCTCAGATTTTTGTGACTTTGGTTATCGGCAACTTTTTTTGTCAAAATATAGCCCTGGTTTTTGTGATTTCCCTTGGATTTTGGTGGTCGAACGGAACATGTCCCAGTGGCCGCGCGCGCGCACAGCCTCCCAGAGACGCATTCAGAGTCAGTCTGGCATTGTTTCTCGGCGAGTGAGCATCACCCCCTGCGTTCACACAAAACATTTCGTAATAATTCATTGTTTTTTGTGCTTGCAACTGCTAAATAAGCCACCATGGGCCCAAAGAAAGCTCTTAGTGCCAGCCTTTTGGTAAAGAAGGTGAGAAACACGATAGAATTAACCCTTTGGGGGTCGACAGGCCTTCTCGGAAACACGTTCTCAGGGTTGAAATTTTTTTTTGGGAAAAAAAAAAATTCTTATGAAATGATAATATTTGTCCAATCATAACGACACCAAAAGTATGAAATTTGAATGAAAACTTACGGAATTATGCTCTCGAGAAGTTATTGGTCTCGAAGAGGTTTACGCATCAGCAATTTCGACCACTTTGAGCCCTATTTTTGGCCAATTCCAATGTTCCAGTCCACTAAAATCATAGCTATTTCGCTAGAACTCCATTTCTTCTATCGATTGAGTAGAAGAAACCGCCTATTTACCAATTTCAACTACCCAAAATAGTGGTCAGAAAATGGCAATTTGGCCAATTTCAAAATAGGGTCCAGAATAAACAAGGCAGACATTCCTGGCACTAAAATAACATCTCTGTTCATTAGTCACGTCTCCAGGCCCCTCTTACATTACTTTTGCTTTCCATTTTGAATTTTTATTCTCAAAAAAATAGAAGATTTACTGTTATGTATACAAATGCATCATTGTAAAAATGGTATAAATAATATCAGCGCACTTGTGCAAGAATATTAGACTCACCAGTTGATGTGTATTGGACGCATGGTATGATTTGTTTACTCTTGAACATCATCAAAAATCGAACATTTTTGCTACTTTGAGCTCAATTTCAAGGTACTTGTTATTGTCAAACCAATCAAAATCATCTCTATTTCTGTAATATATCTTCCATTCTATCAAATGAGACCAAGAAAACGAGAATACATCAATAAATACCATACGAAAATAGACTGCAAATTCGCTGTTTTAAACGAAAAAAACGGTCAGTTTTTTTTTCTCATTATGCAGTGTGTGGTGCAGGATTTTTTTATACTGCGCACACAGACCCATTCTTTCATATGTAGGCCTACCAGCCGTTTCCCGCTTAATTTGAGGCCGCTAGAATTTACGCGTACTAGTACGGCACCAACCCCAAAGGGTTAAAGAATGAAATCATAAAAAATTATGAAAGTGGCGTACGTGTGGCCGAGCTTGCCAGGATGTACGAGAAGCCTCATTCAATGATCACTTCCATTGTGGGGAAGAAAAAGGAAATCAAGGAAGCTGATATTGCTAAAGGGCTAAATGTGCTAGCGAAACAGAGATCGCAAATAATCGAAGATTATTAGATTAGAAGTAGTTGTTGGTGTGGATCAACCAAAAACAGTTAACAGGAGATAGTGTTGTGCAGTCAATAATTTGTGAAAAGGCAAGGCTTGCATGCCGATCTCTTAAAGAAAATGCCTGGAATGAGTGCTGATGTTAGTGAATGTAAGGCCAGCAAAGGATGGTTCAAAAATTTCAAGAAGCAAAGTGGCATACACAGTGTTGTAAGACATGGTGAGGCTGCAAGTTCAGACAAACATGTGGCTGAAAAATTCGTGGAAGGGGATTTCCCTTCCAAACAATAGTAACTTCTCCTCCCCTCCTCTCGTCTTCCATACACCAACAAGAGTCTTCAATAAAGGTAAGTGTGATGTTAAATGTTTATTTATATATTTTATTATTGCTTTATAATGATTTGTCATTCTTTTCTGTATGTAAATCTATATTTAACCTCTAAAAAAAATTTTTTTTTTTTAATACTTTTGGGTGTCTGGAACGGATTAACTGGATTTACATTACGTATTTCTTATGGGGAAAATGGTTTCGGTTTTTGTGAATTTCGGTTTTCGGCAGACTCTCTGGAACGGATTAATCACGAAAACCAAGGGTCCACTGTACTTACCTCCAGGTCCTTTTCTCACACTGGTATTTGCAGCTTCTTTCTGCCTGTGCTGCACTGGTATTTGCAGCTTCTTTCTGCCTGTGCTGCACTGTTCAGTGTCCTCACCTCCAATTCATACACCCAAGGTCTCTGAACTTTATCACTATTCTCTCTTGTTCTTCCCATTTGATTTACATTATCCATAAACAGTGACACATGACTCACCCCTCTCATTGGTCGTTCACATATATTAGGAACCATAGTGGTCCTAGTACTGATTCTTGGGACACCCCACTCGTTTGTCTCGCATTCTAATGTCTCATCCCTTATTGTTACTCCCTGCCTTGTCACTTAGTAACCCCTGACCCATGAGACTGTATGAGTGTAGTGGTACCAACACTTATATGGGTGTGAAACATGGGTTGTGAATTTTGCAAGGAGACTGGAGGCACTGCATATGTCATGTCTGAAGGTACTGTGTGGTGTAAATATTATGCAACGAATTCATAGCTTGGAGATTAGGATCTCCAAGCTATGAATTCGTTGCATAATATTTACACCACACAGTACCCTCAGACATGACATATGCAGTGCCTCCAGTCTCCTTGCAAAATTCACAACCCATGTTTCACACCCATATAAGTGTTGGTACCACTACACTCATACATTTTCATTTGCCTCCATGGATAATGTAAAAAGAAGTTACCACCAGGGGTCGAACCTGAGTCTTCCGCTTTAACCCTTTGACTGTCGCAAGCCCCAATCCTGAGTGCTCTCCTGTTGTCGCAAAATATTTGAAAAAAAAACAAAAAAAAAATTCTAATCAAAATGTTAAGATTATTTTTCTGATTGTTTTCATCCTAAAATTTTTTTTTTGCAATCAATACTCACTGAGATATGGAGGCGTAAAGTTGGCAGAAAATGAGCCGCGAATGGTAACAGCGGTGCATGCTGCTCACCGGTACACTTATATTTACTCCCATTTGAAGGTTTCTTGTATTTTCCAATATTTTTTTTTCCAAGTAACTTATGTGGCCTGTGAGACCAAAGTAAGGTGCTGTGTACATATATACACTCGTTGTATGCAACACAATAACTGCACAAACATTATCATCATTATATTGTTTACAGAACTTTTTTACACAAACCAACAATGCAAAAAAATTTTTACTACTATTGTTCTATAATATATATACACATATAGTATAATGACTGGACACTTTCCATCAACTTCCCTTAGCACTTGAAGCTGTGTGTGTGTGTGTGTGTGTGTGTGTGTGGACATCTAAATTTGCTGAGTCAGGGTAAGGCAGCTGTCAAAATGACATACCATTACTCACTGCTGTCAACCTGTCAACACAAAAGGGGACCCATGTCTTCTTCCCCACAACCTCCTTCCTAGCTTCCTTTCTTCCTTCCTTTCTTACTTATTTCCTTCCTTCCTTTCTTACTTATTTCCTTCCTTCCTTCCTCTCATCTCTTCCTTCCTGCCTTCCTTTCTTCCTTCATTCCTTCCTTTTTTTCTTCCTTCCTTTCTTACTTCTTTCCTTCCTTCCTTTCTTTCTTCCTTCCTTCCTTTCTTTCTTCCTTCCTTTCTTCCTTCCTTCCTTCTGGTATCCTGGGCATTGCTTTCGGTCACAAACTCCTCAAAACCATGAAATTCATCTTCAGAGACACTTCCATCTGTGTTAGAGCTATCATTGGGGAAGAGAAAGAGTCCCAGATTCGCCGGAGTCAGATATTTCTTACCGCTAGGCATGCTGAACATGGACTACTGAAATGGCATTCCCACAATGCAACACTGGCTCCCCAATTTTTTTTATACTGCGCACACTGACCACACAGACCCATTCTCTCACATGTGGGCCTACCAGCTTTCTCCTGCTTGATTTGAGGCCGCTAGAATTTAGGCGTATAGATACGTCCGAAACAGTGGCTCGTAAGAAGTATATATACGACCGAAACAGTCAAAGGGTTAAACATGGTAGTGCTGATTACTGAACCACAAAGCCATAAAAAAATAAGTCATCATAGCAGAGTGTAATTTTGATTCATGGACCTCTTGAGTTATGTACCCATCTACCACACCTGTATCAAAATGGTTGGAGGATATACAGAGTACTTAATGGTAAACTAACTGTATTTAAATACAATTCTAGCTTGCTATGGCCAATGACAATTCAGTATAACAATTCAACATTGTTTTCAACATGCTGGTGACTTAGCAATGAAGCTAAAGTTTGAAAATGTTTAATGTTATGTTTGTGGTGTATCACTGGCACAGCACCATTATTATACTTAGGGAGAAGGATTAAACACATGGGTCATACAGCACCTGGGGAATGGGAAACAAATAGGTTTAAGGGAGGATAAATTAAATTCCTTGGATCAAGACCCCCTCACCAGCATCAAGGAACCTCCTTTGAGGAAATAAGGAAAGAGAAGATAATGCCAGGATATAAATTACCTTACCCCTACCCCCTACTCTATACCTATATTCACCTTTAATGTCTTTCTTCAAGCCTGATTTCAAGATGCTTATCTGCTTATTCCTGTGTACTTGACAGCCAGTTCATATAATGACCATACCATCATCTATCTCCATCTGTATGTTTGAAATACACTGTGTAATTATTCACATGTTTAATATTCTAAGTTGCAGAAAATGCAATAAATTTAACTAATGTGCTAATATAAAAGAAATAAATTCTTTCTTGTCAATAGACAATTATCCAATGATACATAACAAAAAAAATGATACTCTACACTCATTCTGCATACAATACTCTCTAATTACTAAGTAATAATGTTTACTACAAATGTTTAAAATAGTCTCAACACTTATCAAAATAGATTGAAGAGGATATAATATTTAATGGCAGGTCCTTTTCTCATTTTATATACGTTATATTTTACATATATTCTTTGTTATAAATGGAAGTTCAATGTTAAGAGAAAGCTCTTGGTCCTAACTGGTCTGAGTAATGTGCCTTATTGTCTGAATACTGCTACAATTACTATTTTTCTCTTGTACATCCATCATCTTTATGTACAGTTTCTTCACAGAACTTCTTTTCACTTTGTTTATCTCCATCTTTTTGACTACACATGCTATTCTTCACTCCAAAAGTTGTCTCAGCATCTTCCTCACCATCTTCTTCACTCGATGCATCCAAATCACTGTTGAAATAAAATGTAAATATAAATTATTTTTTTTAACATGTCGGCATTCTCCCACCCAGACAGGGTGACCATCATTCACACACAATCACCGTCTTTGCAGAGGAGCCCAGATACGACACTTCAGATGTCACTCCAAACAACCAATATCCCAAACCCCCTCCTTCAAAGTGCAGGCACTGTACTTTCCACCTCCAGGACTCAAGTCCAGCTAACCAGTCTCCCTGAATCCCTTCACAAAATATTACCCTGCTCACACTCCAACCATTCATCTCCATTCACTTCTAACACACACACATGCCTGCTATATGTCCAAGCCCCTTGGACATATTTTTCTTTTTTTAACAAACTGGCTGTATCTCACCAAACAAGTCTTTCTTTTTACATTTAGTAATTTATACAGAAGGGATTATTAGCCCATTGCTCCCAGCATTATAGTTACCTCTTATGACAAGCATGGCTTATGAAGAAAGAATTCTTTTCCACTTCCCCATGGAGATAAAAGGAAATAAAGAACAAGAACTATATTATGAAAACAGAAGAAAACCCAGATGGATGTGTAAATACCAAGCTTGGTTCCTACCAACCAGTTGTAAGTCAAAATGGACGCAAGTCGAACCTTAGAAAATTGCTGACATACTGCCGACATAATGTTAAACCTTTGCTATACTATAAAGTACCTACATAGTATCGTATGTTACTTTTTACTAAATATTTTACTACTGTATATGCTGCCAGATGTATGTTACTTTTTACTAAATATTTTACTACTGTTTATGATGCCAGACGTACGGTCATAAGTATGAGTGGTCGTATATCGAGGTCATAAGTTGGATGGTACAGTGGACCCCCGATTAACGAACACCCCGGAAATCGTACAATTATGTAAGTATAATATTGTAAATGCTTGTGGAAGTGTATTTTTGGGGGTCTGAAATAGACTAACCTACGTGACATTATTCCTTAAGGGAGTAAATTCGTTTGGTAATGGCACTTGAGCAGGCTTCTGGAATGAAGTTTTTACGTTACTCGGGGGTCCACTGTACTTGTATATGTATGTGTACATGCATGTGTAGTGTGACCTAACTATAAATAGAAGTAGCAAGATATACCTGTTATCCTGCATGTTTATGAGACAGAAAAAAAAAAAGACACCAGCAATCCTACCTTACCTGGGTGGTTGCTGTCTACCAACCTACTACTACTACATTATATATATACATACAGTGGTACCCCGGTTTACGATGGTCCCCAAACTCACCCTTTTATGTAAGTTTATTTTAAGCTTGTAAGTGTAATTTGGGTCTGGACTATCTATTTTCAAATTTCTTAGAGAAATTGTGAATGGCATTGAACAGATTCTGAATGAAATACGAACCGGCACCAAATATACGTGTACTCAGTTACGATTCCTCGCCCTTATGTAAGTTTATTTTTAAATGCTTTTGTAAGTATATTTTTGGGGGTGTAAAAGGACTAGTCTATTTTACATTATTCCTTATGGGGATAAATTCGTTTGGTAATGGCACTTGAACAGCATTCTCGAACAAAAAAATATCGTAACTCGAGGTACCACTGTATATATATTTTTTTTTCAACAAGTCGGCCGTCTCCCACAAAGGCAGGGTGACCCAAAAAGTAAGAAAATCCCCCAAAAGAAAATACTTTCATCATCATTCTACACTTTCACCTCACTCATACATAATAACTGTCTTTGCAGAGGCACTCGGATACAACAGCTGAGAATAAGTCCCTCCCAACTGTCACTATCCTCGACCCCTCCTTTAAAGTGCAGGCATTGTACTTCTCATTTCCAGGACTCTAAGTCCAACTAAATCAATTAACTGGTTTCCCTGAATCCCTTCACAAAATATTACCCTGCTCACACTCCAACAGCTCGTCAGGTCCCAAAAACCATTCGTCTCCATTCACTCCTATCTAACACGTTCACACATGCTTGCTGCAAGTCCAAGCCCCCTCGCCCACAAAACCTCCTTTACCCCCTCCCTCCAACCTTTTCGAGGACGACCCCTACCCCGCCTTCCAAGTCATTCTACTTTGATCCATTCTCTCTAAATTAAATGACCAAACCACCTCAACAACCCCTCTTCAGCCCTCTGACAAATACTTTTAGTAACTCCACACCTCCTCCTAATTTATACACTCCGAATTTTCTGCATAATATTTACACCACACATTGCCCTTAGACAGGACATCTCCACTGCCTCCAGCCGTCTCCTCGCTGCAGCATTTACAACCCATGCTTCCCACCCATATAAGAGTGTTGGTACCACTATACTTTCGTACATTCCCTTCTTTGCCTCCATAGATAACATTTTTTGTCTCCACAGATACCTCAACGCACCACTCACCTTTTCTCCATCAATTCTATGGTTAACCTCATCCTTCATAAACCCATCCACTGCCAAGTCAACTCCCAAATATCTGAAAACATTTACTTCTTTCATAAGAAGAGCAGGATGTGAGTGTGGGGAGGTGCGCGAGGCATTACGTAGAATGAAAGGGGGGTAAAGCAGCTGGAACTGACGGGATCATGACAGAAATGTTAAAAGCAGGGGGATATATAGTGTTGGAGTGTTGGTATTTTTGTTTAATAAATGTATGAAAGAGGGGAAGGTACCTAGGGATTGGCAGAGAGCATGTATAGTTCCTTTATATAAAGGGAAGGGGGATAAGAGAGATTGTAAGAATTATAGGGGAATACGTTTACTGAGTATAGTAAAAGTAGGTCTTAGACAGGGATGTGTAATGTCACCATGGTTGTTTAATATATTTATAGATGGGGTTGTAAAAGAAATAAATGCTAGGGTGTTGGGGAAAGGGGTGGAATTAAATTATGGGGAATTAAATGCAAAATGGGAGTTGACACAGTTACTTTTTGCTGATGATACTGTGCTTATGGGAGATTCTAAAGAAAAGTTGCAAAGGTCAGTGGACGAGTTTGGGAGGGTGTGTAAAGGTAGAAAGTTGAAAGTGAACATAGATAAGAGTAAGGTGATGAGGGTATCAAATGATTTAAATAAAGAAAAATTGGATATCACATTGGAGAGAGGGATTATGGAAGAAGTGAATGTTTTCAGATACAGTTGACCCCCGGCTAACGAACAAAATTCATTCCAGAAGCCTGCTCAAGTGCCATTACCGAACGAATTTACTTCCTTAAGAAATAATGTCACGTAGGTTAGTCTATTTCAGACCCCCAAAAACACACTTCCACAAGCACTTACAATATTATTCATACATAATTGTACGATTTCCGGGGTGTTCGTTAGCTGGGGGTCCACTGTATTTGGGAGTTGACTTGTCAGCGGATGTGTTTATGAAGGATGAGGTTAACCATAGAATTGGTGAAGGAAAAAAGGCGAGTGGTGCGTTGAGGTATCTGTGGAGACAAAAAAACGTTATCTATAGAGGCAAAGAAGGGAATGTACGAAATTATAGTGATACCAACACTCTTATATGGGTGTGAAGCATGGGTTGCAAATGCTGCAGCGAGGAGACTGCTGGAGGCAGTGGAGATGTCCTGTCTAAGGGCAATGTGTGGTGTAAATATTATGCAGAAAATTCGGAGTGTATAAATTAGGAGGAGGTGTGGAGTTACTAAAAGTATTTGTCAGAGGGCTGAAGAGGGGTTGTTGAGTTGGTTTGGTCATTTAGAGAGAATGGATCAAAGTAGAATGACTTGGAGAGTGTATAAATCTGTAGGGGAAGGAAGGCGAGGTAGAGGTTGTCCTCGAAAAGGATGGAGGGGGTAAAGGAGGTTTTGTGGGGAAGGGGCTTGGACTTCCAGCAAGCATAATCAGAACATATTATTATATAAATTAAAAAAAAAAATAAACAAGAAAAAAAAGGTACAATGGCAACATTTCTGCAAGCGGCAGGACTCCATGTTGCCATCAGGTGAGCATCTAGCGCCAAATTTGTAGTCTTATATCTCGGTAAGTACTGACCCAAAAATATTTTTTTTGGTCTTATTACACACAAAAATTGCCCTCTTTATTTAACCCTTAAACTGTCCAAACGTAGATATACGTTTGTACGCGTACTGCTCCGAACGTAGATCAACGTTTTATTTTTCATTCCTTCAAATTTAGTGCAATAGGCCTGAGTCGCCTAGACATGAGAGAATGGGTCTGCGCCCTCAGTGTGCGCAGTATTAAAAAAATCTGGGACCACTTAGTACCTTGTGGGAGCACTAG
This sequence comes from Cherax destructor, assembly GCA_009830355.1. Classification (NCBI taxonomy): domain Eukaryota; kingdom Metazoa; phylum Arthropoda; class Malacostraca; order Decapoda; family Parastacidae; genus Cherax; species Cherax destructor. The sequence goes on along the minus strand of WNWK01005290.1, from coordinate 32,443 downwards.
TTCAATTGAGTGCCACCTGATGCAAATAATGTGGCAAACACCATGGATTCACTGATGTTATGTCGCATTAACACTCCCCTTATAAGAGGAAAGTAAAAATAGGTTCGATAAATACATGAGTGGCTGTGGGTGGGTGTGAGTTGGACCTGACTAGGTGGGTCATTGGTCTAAGCTGGGGGGTGATATGGACTTGCCTTGCATGGGCCAGTAGGCCTTCTGCAGTGTTCGTTCTTTTTTATGTTCTTATATATTTGGCAGGCTGGCTTTGGCTGTCTCTGTGTCTATAGCTCTGTCTATAGCTCTGTCTATCTCTCTGTATCTCTCTCTGTCTATCTCTGTCTCTGTCTGTCTCTGTCTCTGTCTGTCTCTGTCTCTGTCTCTGTCTGTCTCTGTCTCTGTCTGTCTCTGTCTCTGTCTGTCTCTGTCTCTGTCTATATCTGTCTCTGTCTCTATCTGTCTCTGTCTATCTGTCTCTGTCTCTTCTGTCTGTCTCTGTCTTTCTGTCTCTGTCTTTCTGTCTCTGTCTCTGTCTCTGTCTCTGTCTCTGTCTTATCTGTCTCTGCTCTGTCTCTGTCTCCTGTCTCTGTCTGTCTCTGTCTGTCTCTGTCTCTGTCTACTGTTCTGTCTCTGTCTGTTTATCTGTCTCTGTCTTATCTGTCTCGTGTCTCTATCTGTCTCTGTCTCTATCTGTCTCTGTCTCTATCTGTCTCTGTCTCTATCTGTCTCTGGTCTATATCTGTCTCTGTCTATATCTGTCTCGTGTCTATATCTGTCTCGGTCTATATCTGTCTCGGTCTATATCTGTCTCGTCTATATCTGTCTTCGGTCTATATCTGTCTCGGTCTATATCTGTCTCGGTCTATATTGTCTCGTCTTGTCTCTGGTCTATCATCTGTCTCTGGTCTATATCTGTCTCGGTCTATATCTGTCTCGGTCTATATCTGTCTCGGTCTATATCTGTCTCGGTCTATATCTGTCTCGGTCTATATCTGTCTCGGTCTATATCTGTCTCGGTCTTATCTGTCTCGGTCTATATCTGTCTCGGTCTATCTGTCGTCTATATCTGTCTCGGTCTATATCTGTCTCGGTCTATATCTGTCTCGGTCTATATCTGTCTCGGTCTATATCTGTCTCGGTCTATATCTGTCTCGGTCTATATCTGTCTCGGTCTATATCTGTCTCGGTCTATATCTGTCTCGGTCTATATCTGTCTCGGTCCTATATCTGTCTCGGTCTATATCTGTCTCGGTCTATATCTGTCTCGGTCTATATCTGTCTCGGTCTATATCTGTCTCGGTCTATATCTGTCTCGGTCTATATCTGTCTCGGTCTATATCTGTCTCGGTCTATATCTGTCTCGGTCTATATCTGTCTCGGTCTATATCTGTCTCGGTCTATATCTGTCTCGGTCTATATCTGTCTCTTCGGTCTATATCTGTCTCGGTCTATATCTGTCTCGGTCTATATCTGTCTCGGTCTATATCTGTCTCGGTCTATATCTGTCTCGGTCTATATCTGTCTCGGTCTATATCTGTCTCGGTCTATATCTGTCTCGGTCTATATCTGTCTCGGTCTATATCTGTCTCGGTCTATATCTGTCTCGGTCTATATCTGTCTCGGTCTATATCTGTCTCGGTCTATATCTGTCTCGGTCTATATCTGTCTCGGTCTATATCTGTCTCGGTCTATATCTGTCTCGGTCTATATCTGTCTCGGTCTATATCTGTCTCGGTCTATATCTGTCTCGGTCTATATCTGTCTCGGTCTATATCTGTCTCGGTCTATATCTGTCTCGGTCTATATCTGTCTCGGTCTATATCTGTCTCGGTCTATATCTGTCTCGGTCTATATCTGTCTCGGTCTATATCTGTCTCGGTCTATATCTGTCTCGGTCTATATCTGTCTCGGTCTATATCTGTCTCGGTCTATATCTGTCTCGGTCTATATCTGTCTCGGTCTATATCTGTCTCGGTCTATATCTGTCTCGGTCTATATCTGTCTCGGTCTATATCTGTCTCGGTCTATATCTGTCTCGGTCTATATCTGTCTCGGTCTATATCTGTCTCGGTCTATATCTGTCTCGGTCTATATCTGTCTCGGTCTATATCTGTCTCGGTCTATATCTGTCTCGGTCTATATCTGTCTCGGTCTATATCTGTCTCGGTCTATATCTGTCTCGGTCTATATCTGTCTCGGTCTATATCTGTCTCGGTCTATATCTGTCTCGGTCTATATCTGTCTCGGTCTATATCTGTCTCGGTCTATATCTGTCTCGGTCTATATCTGTCTCGGTCTATATCTGTCTCGGTCTATATCTGTCTCTGTCTATATCTGTCTCTGTCTATATCTGTCTCTGTCTATATCTGTCTCTGTCTATATCTGTCTCTGTCTATATCTGTCTCTGTCTATATCTGTCTCTGTCTATATCTGTCTCTGTCTATATCTGTCTCTGTCTATATCTGTCTCTGTCTATATCTGTCTCTGTCTATATCTGTCTCTGTCTATATCTGTCTCTGTCTATATCTGTCTCTGTCTATATCTGTCTCTGTCTATATCTGTCTCTGTCTATATCTGTCTCTGTCTATATCTGTCTCTGTCTATATCTGTCTCTGTCTATATCTGTCTCTGTCTATATCTGTCTCTGTCTATATCTGTCTCTGTCTATATCTGTCTCTGTCTATATCTGTCTCTGTCTATATCTGTCTCTGTCTATATATATCTGTAATATCTCTCTCTCTCTCTCTCTCTCTCTCTTCTCTCTCTCACATGTACACATAAGTACAGTTATTATACATATGTAGTGTAAATTACCTAGGATAACCCAAAAATTCCAGGCAAAGTCCTATACAATGTTTGTATATATAAGACATAATACGCATGACTGGCAAGTAATACGCATTGTCACTTCTGCATCGCGTATAATACCTGTTGGCTTACGAGACGGAAAGACAGACAGTGGAAACAACGAGAGGGGTCCTTGCTCCCATTCATCAATGTCATTGGGCTGTCAGTGTTATCTGACACTTGTCATAACACCATTAATCAAGGAGTTTCATATTATACTCCAGGCACACATAGGCAGGCAAATAAAGACAGATAAGCCGAGCTAGACAGATAGATAGAAACACAGATAGACAGATAGATAAATAAACAGATAGAGAGATAGATAGATACAGACAGATAGATAGACAGATAGATAAATAGACAGATAAATAGATACAGATACAGACAGTGAAAACAAAGCAAGGGTTCCTTGCACACATTCATTCATCAATGTCACTGCCTTATCAGTAGTTATCTGACAATTGTCATAACACCATTCTTCAAGGAGTTTCATATATACTCCAGGATGTCTAAAACATTGCTGGGACCTATAAATACTTTGTATATATTTATAGACAATAGTAAATGACCATGGCAGGTGAAATTGTTCACCTGTTGGTGTCATTGTGACTATTTGAGTACTATTTCAGCACCTAATATTAGTGTTAGAACAAAGATTGGCTATGAAATCACAAGAACTATTATAAATTGTAATTACCAGAACATAAAAATTGTATAAATTAAAATAAAAACTAAAAAAAAAAGTATATCGGCATTACTTCTGCAAGCGGCAGGACTTGTTGTTGCCGTCAGGTGAGCATCCAGCACCAACTTGTCGGGCTTATATCTCGGTAAGTACTGGCCCTAAATTTTTTTTTTAGCCTATCCTGTTTATAAAAATGCACTCTTCATTTTTAAAAAAAAAATGATTTTTTTTTTTCAAAATATTCGGAGCAGTGCGCGAGTGAACGTAGATCTACGTGTGGACAGTTTAAGGGTTAAAAAAAAAAATTCAAAATATTCAAAGCACTAGCAGTGAAAACGTAGATCTACGTTTGGACAGTTTTAGGGTTAAAATTTAAAATTTAGAGAAAATCAACAAATAACTGTTCTTATGTACACTATTATTCTTCACATTGTGATAATTAAACATTCTGTATTCTCATCAATGTTTTTGAGAGCTTTGAGTATTTGCAGCCCAGAGTTCTTAGATGAAGAAATCTCAAAAATTTATAAATAGCTAATGATCTAAAATACCCAAAATACTTAATTAACAAATCTTTTAAAAATGCTAGAAATACTTTTTACAATTCAAAAAAGTACAAACAACCTAAATCATCTAAAAATATGTTGGTTCTCTCTTACCATGAAAACTTTCTTGATATACCTTCTTTCCTTAAGAATTTTAATAACAAAGATGTATTTAAAAACCTTGATACAGTAAAAAAAAAAACTTTTGATTATAAAAAATTCCCAAAATATGCTGATGACTATCTACAAGATTCTTCATTTATAATTAATAAAATTTAGGAAGAATTTAACCCTTTGACTGTCGCAACCCCTAATCCTGAGGTGTCTCCTGTTGTCACAAAATTTTCGAAAAAAAATAAATTATTTTTTTCTTATGAAATGATAGAGAATCTTTTCCCGATGGTAATGACACCAAAAGTATGAAATTTTATGGAAAACTTACGGAATTACCCTCTCGCGAAGTTAGTAATCTCTGCGATGTATACACATCGGCAATTTCGCCGACTTTGAGCCCTATTTTTGGCAAATTCCATTGTTCCAGTCGACCAAACTCATAGCTATTTCTTTAGAACTCTATTTGTTCTATCGATTGAGTACAAGAAACCACCAATTTACCGATTTCAATTATTCAATAAAGTGGTCAGAAATTGGCAATTTGGCCAATTTCATGCAAAATAAAAAAAAATTGTCAATTTCAAAATAGGGTCCAGAATAAACAATGCAGACATTCCTGGCACTAAAATAAGATGTTATTTGTTCATTAGTCATGTCTTTAGGCCCCTCTTATATTACTCTTGCTTTATATTTTGATTTTTTATTTACACAAAAAATAGAAGATTTACTGTTATGCAGACTATTGCATTATTGTAAAAATGGTATAAATAATATCAGTGCACTTGTGAAAGAATATCAGACTCACCAGTTGATGTGTATTGGACGCGTGGCGTGATTTGTTTACTTTTGAACATTGGCAAAAATTGAACATTTCCCCTACTTTGAGCTCAATTTCAAGGTTGTTTTCATCATGAAACTAATCAAAATTATCTCTATTTCTGTAGTATGTTTTCCATTCTATCAAATGACACCACGAAAAAGAATACATACAACCATAAATACTATACGAAAATACACCTCAAATTCGGCGTTTTAATCCAAAAACACGGTTGGAGTTTTTTTTTCTCATTATGCACTGCGTGCTGCAGGAATTTTTTTATACAGTGCACACTGACCACACAGACCCATTCTCTCATATGTGGGCCTACCAGCTTTCTCCCGCTTGATTTGAAGCTGCTAGAATTTTTGAGTACAGTGGAACCCCGGTTAACGAAAAAAATTCATTGCAGAAGCCTGCTCAAGTGCCATTACTGAACGAATTTACTTCCTTAAGAAAAAATGTCATTTAGGTTAGTCTATTTCAGACCCCCAAAAATACACTTCCACAAGCACTTACAATATTATACTTACATAATTGCACGATTTCCGGGGTGTTCGTTAACCGGGGTTCCACTGTATATATACGTCCAAAACAGTGGCTCGTAAGACGTATATATACGACCAAAACAGTCAAAGGGTTAAGATATATTCAATGAAGTTAAAATCTTAAAGTTTGGATAGAATATAAGCTGTGTCTAACAGGTCCTTGACCACCTCACCTGCATCATCATAAAGTGTCAGGTTTGCATGTTGACCACAAGCTGTAATCTCATCCATATATCCCTTCTGCTGATCTTTTATTTTTACAGTTCCTTGATATGTGAGAAATCACAAAAGTGCTTGAAAATTCACTATTTTTTCACAGTGGTTGTTCTGCATATTGTGATATCACCTGTTTACTGTGATCTCATTGCATATATGAAGGACGAGGTTAACCAAAGAAGTGATGAAGGAAAAAAGGTGAGTGGTGCATTGAGGTATCTGTGGAGACAAACATTATCCATGGAGGCAAAGAAGGGAATGTACAAGAGTATAGTGGTACCAACACTCTTATATGGGTATGAAGCATGGGTTGTAAATGCTGCAGCAAAAAGAAGGCTGGAGGCAGTGGGGATGTCGTGTCTAAGGGCAATGTGTGGTATAAATATTACGCAGAGAATTCATAGTGTGGAAATTAGGAGGTGTGGAGTTACTAAAAGTATAATTCAGAGGGCTGAAGAGAGGTTGTTGAAGTGGTTTGGTCATTTAGAGAGGATGGAGCAAAACAGGATGACTTAGAGGGAAGGAGGGGTAAGGGTTGCTATAGGAAAGGATGTAGGGGGTAAAATAGGTTTTGTGTGTAAGGGGCTTGGACATGCAGCAGGCATGTGTGAGCATGTTTGATAGGAATGAATGGAGATGAATGATTTTTGGGACCTGGCGAGCTGTTGGAGTGTCAGTAGGGTTATACTTTGCGAAGGGATTCAGGGAAATCGGTTAGCCAGACTTTAGTCCCGGAGGGGTTTGGAATATTGGTTGTTTGGAGTGACCTCTAAACTGTCATATCTGAGCACCTTTGCAAAGACAGTGATTATGTGTTGAATGACGGTGAAAGTTTTTCTTTTCCTGGGTCACCCTGCCTTGGTAGGAGACAGCTGATGTGTTAAAAAAAAAATACACACAGTATACATACATACATGCAAAAAAATTTAAACTTTAGAAAAAATTAAATTTAGCAATTATATTACAAATCAATTGTGTGATTCAAATAGAATCCACTCAGCTAATTGCATTCATTAACTATTAATGAAAGTGTTTATTGAAATTGCAGATATAACATAGGTACATACTCTTTTAGGCAAAGGAAATAGTGACCAGTCCAACATTTATTACAACTGCATTTTGGTTGCTGAAGAGATTATCAAGCCAATGCAATGAACACCAAGATGCACTGGGTATATCAAAGGAACATAGTGAGGAGAGGGAGGCAGGAAGTCATCATGAATTCATAGTAGTGGTAACAGTAACAGACGTAAGAACATTATTCTCAGGTGATAATGGAGTTTATTATTTTAGGGAAAATGTGTGCTTATATTTCAAGAGATTATGAAGCTGCCTTTGCTCTGTGCAGCAGTATCTGAAATGGAGATTAAGGCTGCTTCTAGGCATTCTCATATATGAGTTTCTGGTTCCTCAATCATTAAGTGGTTCAATTATATCATGACTGGTATTTTTTAGTGTTGTACATCTGCACTGTTCAGGGTGTTGCATCTGCATGTGTAGGTGTGTTCAATTAAACATATCTTAGGTTTCTAGTGATTTTCCTTAATGTATATATACCTCATTCCAGCTTCCACACAGAATGTAAACATCTGCATAGACTGGTATGCATTGGGAAAACAGCTAGAAACCTAGGACATGTCTAAATAAACACATTATGCATGCAGATGTGGCCTGAATAATACACGTGCACAATAAAAGATCACCACCAATCATCTGATGACATGGAATTATGCTCACTTAATTAAAGAACAAGAAACACGCAGATGAAAATGCCTAGAAGAGACATTAATCTCCATTTCAGTTACTCTGACACAGATCAAAGGCAGCTTCATCCTCTCTGAAATATTAGCATGAATCCTCCTTAAAAAGATAGACCCTGTTGTTATCCAACTCCAACAAATCATTTCTATTACAGCTACTATGATTTATGTCCTGCCTCCCACTCCTCACTTTGTTCCCTTTTTATACCCTGTTTTTATTGATGAAACTAATGGTAAGCAAAACACAGCTATAATTAATGTCTCATTGTTACTAGTCTCCATTTACCTAACATGTCAGTAATTTTATCAATAAATGTATAGGTACATACTCCATGAATTTTCCTCTCTTAGCCTTAAAGACAGTTTTCTCTCTGCTATCTGGACACTGTCTCTTGATACCAGAAGGACCACTATCATTCATATTTTCAAAAGCTGAAACATAAAACTGACTAAGATTCCAAAAAAATGAAAATTAACATTGTAACATGTATTTCTTGGTTAAACATTTGCATACTGAAGCCTAACCCAAGAGGTTAAATGTGCAAACAAATGAAGGAAGATGGGCCTATCTTTTTTCACTTAAGTCTATGACATGCCTACATGCAGAATGATGCGAATTGACTTGTACAGTAGGGCCCCATTTTACAGTGTTTCACCTTATAGCCTTCCGCTAATACGGACATTTTAAATTATGACCAAAACTTGCTATACGGCTCCCCCACCTGATTTTCTAATATGGTCACTTAGAGCCACCTGGTTTGTTTACATTCTCTGTGAGCAAGTCTCTCCAATACGTCTGGAAACTTTCAAAAATTTCAAGTGTTTTAAAGTTATTACGTATTTTTTACGCACTCTGATCATTATACTTAAGTATTCAGTAGGGCTCCGCTTTATAGTGTTCCGCTAATATGCCTATTTCAAATTATGACCAAAACTCACTTTATGGCTCCCCCTGTCTTTCTAATACGGCACGGCGCACCCCACCCGGTTTGTTTACATTCTCTGTGAGCACATCTTTATTATGTCTGGAAACTTTCCAGACTCACAGAGGGAAAATTCTTAGGAATCCACCTTGACAGTGGCCTCAAATTTCAGACACATATACAACAAATTTCCAAGAAAGTCTCCAAGACCGTAGGAATACTATCCAAGATAAGGTACTATGTTCCACAACCAACTCTCCTTTCCCTGTATCACTCACTCATTTACCCCTATCTCACCTATGGAATCTGCACATGGGGTTCAACAACAATAAATCATCTCAGACCATTAATTAACACAACAAAAGGCTGCAGTCAGAATGATAAATTCCCACTCCAGACAACATACTCCACCAATATTCAGAAGTCTAAACTTACTCACCATACAAGACATCCATACTTTTTACTGTGCATATTACATACATAAAACACTAAACTCAAATATTAACCCACCACTCAAACTTCTCCTTACCAACCTTAACAGGACACTTGACCATAACACAAGGCACAGATCACTCTTCGATGTTCCCCGCGTCCATCTCACACTATACAAAAACGCAATGCACATTAAAGGCCCAAAAATACGGAATTCATTACCTATGATTACCAAAGAAACCCTGTCTGTACATCAATTCAAAACTCTGCTGAAAAACCACCTACTCACTCAAAACTAAATAGACAATACTTAACATTACAGTGGACCCCTGAGTTTCGTAAGGTTCTTATTTCGTAAACATCGTGTTTCGTAAGCTTTCTTCGATTTCGAGAATCGTAAAATGGCTCGTGTTTCATAACGTATTAGACCTGTTCGCCTGCTCCGCGCCTGCGCGGGACGCAGGACGCCGCCAGTGAAGTGTTGTTTACCATTGAGAGAACATTACCTAGCGTGCTCTTTCAAACATTCACACTACATTTGGTGTTTTTTTTTGGTGGTTTAGTGACTGTCACTGTGAAAAAAGTCACCATGGGTCCAAAGAAGCTTCCTAGTGGCACCC